>ML806796.1:46654-63958 GCA_009831015.1 Picea engelmannii | reverse complement strand
TTTCCTCCAATGCAATATTTGTGTTCTTTATTGTGGGTGTGTTTTTGGCATTATGTTATTTGCAATTTGAATACACAATCACTGTTGATTTCATAATAAATATAAACACATATTTTTTTCATATGAATTAATCAAACTCTGCACTATTAAATCAAATTGTCCATAGGATAATTGATTGTAGATCATTCTCTTTGAATACATTTTATGAACATAGTTTTTTCGATACATTGTTTCAATAATTTCTCAACTCATGCTCAAAGATTGAAATCCCTGGTCCCTTTCTCGCATGTATCCAAATGATTTTGTTTTCTTGCATTCTCTTGCCATGGAAAAAAATTCAATTGTATTTATAGCAGCTATGAAATAATGAGTGGAGGAAGTGGGCCACTGTAAAGGAGATTTATTTGTTGTTGGACAAGATAATTCCCCATGGAAAATACATCCATATATATACAAAACATTTGTTCATGCCAATACTGTTAATGTTCAATACTGTTAATTTTAGGAAAACAAAATTACATCAATATATGTAAAGATGCCTTGTAATTTTGTTTGCATTGCTTAGTATGTTTCCTTTGTATCATGTTACCAATATTGATGGAAATTTTTCTTGTCCAGGTACTGCTATTCAATCTGTCATATCTCCTTGTTCACCATTTGAAGACATTTGCTTGTCAAATGGACCTGGGACATATGAAAAAGAGCAGTCTTCTTTGCAGTTTCCCATGCAACAAACTATGTAAATTATTGGATGTGTATATTCATGTGTGAATTCCATATGTACTATACCATGCTCAATATATATGCCCACTACACAACCCAAATATGTGACCTCGTCCATGGAAACATTGTTTCAATAATTTCACAACTCACACTTAGAGATTGAAATCTTCGGTCCTTTTCTGGCATGTATCTAGGTTCTTGCCTTTGCTTGCATACTCTTGTCATGGAAAAAATTCAATTATATTTATAGAAGATATGAAAGATGGAGTAGAGGAAGTGGGCCACTGTAAAGGAGATTTATTGTTTGTTGGACAAGAGAATTCCCCATGGAAAAAAAATCAATAAAAATACAAAATAGGAGTTGACATTTATATTCAAGTTAAGGGGTTGCCCAACCAAGCCTTCCACAATAATCAGGTTGAAGAGGTTGGCATGGGAATATTAAAGAGATAAATGAAATACTTTAGGAACCAAGGTGATTGTTCAAAGGATGAAGGACAAAGGGACAAAACACAAGCATGCCCATGGGAAATGAAAACTATCCCATATGAAATTTGGGATAGAGGAGAAAAAGTAGTCAAAGACTCAATAACATAGTGTATCTCTATAGATTGTAATTTTTTGAGAAATAATAAAGTGTTTATCTAATAATTCTTATTGGATTTTTACCACACTTCCTCCAATGTAATATTTGTGTTCTTTATTGTGGGTGTGTTTTTGGCATTATGTTATTTGCAATTTGTAGATTTTAATCTTGTACAATATCTACTGCAAACAAATATTCAATAGAAGAATATAAAAGATACAATGGCAAATACAAACATTACACAGAGATTTTTCCCCTGGAAACCCAAACTAGGAAAACCGACATATTCTATATTCATTCATAGTGATACATTGTTTACAATACAAAATACATATAGGAGCCAACGACACCCAAAACCCTAACCCAATGACCTGGATTAGTCAACAACCCTAATTCTTTAACTGGAAATAGAAAACCATCGACAAAGAAACCATGTGCTGAAAAACCACCTAAAATATGTGACATGTTTTCCGAGGCAGAAAAATATGTGACACTACTACTCGTGCAAAGAATATAACACATACCCAACACAATTTGAATACACAATCACTGTTGATTTCATAATAAATATAAACACATATTTTTTTCATATGAATTAATCAAACTCTGCATTATTAAATCAAATTGTCCATAGGATAATTGATTGTAGATCATTCTCTTTGAATAAATTTTATGAACATAGTTGTTTCGATACATTGTTTCAAGAATTTATCAACTCATTCTTAGAGATTGAAATCCATGCTCCCTTTCTCACATGTATCCAAATGATTGCCTTTTCTTGCATTCTCTTGTCATGGAAAAATTCAATTGTATTTATAGCAGCTATGAAATATGGAGTGGAGGAAGTGGGCCATTGTAAAGGAGATTTATGGTTTGTTGGACAAGAGAATTCCCTATGGAAAATACACCCATAAATCTACAAAAAAATTGTTCCCCCGTGTACAATCTCTATGGGTATTGATTGTGTTGATAGGTCTGAAAATATATTATTTAATGATGGACCCAACGGTTGGTGTACACATTGACAATGGGTTTGAAAATGGTCTCAAAATATGCTAAATATAGTGCACTATCTGCTCTAAAATAGATCATTTAATGGTGTACATTCATTGATGGTGTGATTAAAAATTTTGATTTGTGTCTTTACTCCTCTGTCTCTTTTGAATAAGACATCACAAAATATATTCACAAGACAACATTTCAAAATTCATCAAAAAATTATTGCTAATCGAAACTATTATGGCATAATTGTTTTTTTACAAAATGTCATTACTTCAATTATGAGACTTGTATAATAAATGATGTGGAAAGAGTAGTCATTGTTACAAACTCAAGAGAATATTGGAACCATTATGGAGCAACATGATAAGTATTTGGCAGTAGAATAAAAAACTTCCAGAAATATTCCATGATGACTTTCAGAAATATGAACGTCCTTTTCTTCTCCTTGTTGCTTCATTTCCTCAACATCTTCAATTTCTTTTGTGATAGTAAAAAAATAAGGGGATACTTTATACAATATGAATACTTGTGGCAGTTTTATGGAACCTATCTCATTTCATGGTTTAATTTTTCCCCCATCCTTGAAGTTATATGAAAAAAATCTTCTTGTGCCACCCTTATATCCCCTGAAATATGAACCAACTCATCAGTTTCCAAAGAATACTGAGGAAGGTATTATCTTGGTAACATTATAATTAATTTAACCTATTGTTCACCTTGTTCTTCCTAAGATTGCTCTAGGCTCAAAGAACAATGTCTAGGAATCTCAAAGAAATGTCTCAATTGATTATAAAACTTTATGCCCTAGTTTTAAATATAGGATTTCAATAATAATTACCAGACATATAAAGAGGCTTGATCTCATTCATAAAGTTCTTTCAAAATTTCATTAGCATGAAAATAAGAATTGAGATAAACAAAATTGAAGTATGAAGCAATGTATCTAACAAAGATAAATATTACTTCCTTTCCAATAGAAGAAATAACATGAAATTTTTCTCTGTCACAAAACTTCTTGAAAAATAATAAACAAAATATTGAAGTCCATGTCTTATTTTACTCACAGTAAAACAGGGGAAAGGTTGAACCTCAATAATTGTTTTGAAAACTTACTATAGTGGAATTTGTACCAAATTGCAACACTTATAACACTGACAAACTGATTTGAAGAAAATGATTCATGGAGACATATGAAAACATGAACAAGAAACACATAAACTGATGAGATGAAATCGAGGAATCTCTTTCTTTCTATAAATAAAAATCTTTATTGAAAAAGATTAAATATGATTTGAGCCAAAAAGTTTCTCCACATCACATTCAAAAGGATTTTTATAGTTTATCATTTGTAACCAAAAGTGGTTATGCCAACTAATTTCAAAATAATTACAAAATTTAGAAATTCTAGAACATGATGTGTCGGTCCTTGATTTTGTTGTAGACAATTTGCCAAGTCATTGTAACTTCAAGAGTTGATCCCAATCCTTCTTATCTGGATATTTAAAGGTCGTCATCCTTTTATAGGAAATGCCAACTTCAGTATATCTTTCATAGGTTGGAGGAAATACGAATAAATTTCTTATCTTCCATAATAAGAAAAAGTCATCATCTAATAACTCAACAATCAATTGACCTCTCAACATTTATGTAACTCCTCTTAATTTACCAACATCCTCTCTATCTTTTATCAATATCTATTTATAATATTGAAGAGATATTAAACCATTTTTACCATAATATTCTTGCAGTCCCATTTCAACCATTTTTTTGTAAATGTTATTGAACCATTCAACATTTCTTTGCAAATGAATTAATTTGTTTTGAGATTGTTGAATAAGGTTTAGTTTGGTGAAAACCTTTTCAACCTCCATAACCATATTGATTCAGTCCTTGATTCCACTTTTAATTAATTCATCCTTTGATTTGGAATTAAGAGTTTTTATTATCCTAGTAGCCGCTTGAGGTCTATTTCCCATCTCTTGGAAAGAAACTTCAATATCCTTTTCAACTTTCTTTGCTAGGCTATTTTCTTCATCCATTATAACAAGATAATTCCAAATTTTATTAATCTCTGCAATTATTTTAATGCATAACACATGCCTAGATCCTATTATGTAAGATTTACCTCCAATTTTACTCTTCAACATATCATATTCTACTTGTATTTTAGCTTTGGATCCTTGATATGTTTTTACTTGTTTATCTGCTTATGCCATATGTTCTCTTAAGACTTTAATTTCATCACTATGAGAGAATATTTTCTTCTTTGAATTTTCCAGCTCAATTTCTTTGAAATTTAGATCAGCTAGTATTTTAGCTAAATCTTCCGAGGGATCTGCATTTATAGGACCTTTGGACTATGATGCTCCATGTTTTAAGATATGAATTTGTTTCTCAAGAAATTTATTTTTCTCATTCAACTGTACTATTTTCTTTAGAAGCTATTATTTTTCTTGTTGAATTGCTATAAGTTCTGGAATTTGAACATGATCATGATCAGTCATATGCAGTTTGTTCTTCAAAATTGCAATTTCTTTGTTTTTTAATCTTATCAACTGCTGGATTGGTTCATCATCCTTGGAATTATCTCTTATTCTAAACATTTTATTTTCCAAATATTCAACTCTTATCTGCTTTATCCTAGAGATTATTTGTTCCTTATTTAACTTCTCTTTCAATTGATTATTTGTCCTTTGTAGCTTATTCATACTCAGATTTGTTTTGATAACATCTCTATTTACCATCTCACCTGTTTATTTAAGCAATTCCATTTTGTCAACTAGTGAGACATTTTCAAGATCAAAATAGAAATTTTCTACCTTATAATTTCCCGGACTCATAATATCTTGACGAATTGGTTCCAATACTAAAAAAATTAATTTTACCTTATCAAAATCTAAAGCAGATAATAATCTGGTTTTAGTAGGATCAAGATCAATTCCGAGAAAAAAAAACTTGTTTAATCTGCAAATATTTATCTTTTAATTCATCATATGAAAAAATATTGTTTTTGGCTTTGTTTCTGATGATCCTTCACCTTCTTGAATTTGAACAAAATGAAAAAATATTGTTGGAAGAAGCTCCATGCAATATGTAGGTTCCTTTTGAATTTTCTCTGATATTTGTTTTTCCAGCTAAGTATTTTCCTCTGAATTTTCTTCTGGAATTATTTCAATATTTTGTTTCTTACTTGAATAATCATCTTCAGATTCTAAAACATTTTGAAATTCTCTAAGAAAATTTCTCTTTAATGTATTATCTTGCTGTTGAGGAGTTTCAATATTTTTTGTTTGTGATAACTTCTCCACAGATTGATTTTTCTCTTGAAGGATGTCGTAGAACTCTTCCCAGTTGTACAGGTTCATTATTATTTCAATATAAGGCTTTATGTGATGTTCATAATAAGTCATCCATAGTTCCAACCTTTTTTTCCAAAAGGATCATATTTCCAAGCTTCTCCTCGTTTCTGATTCAGTTCCTGCAAATTCTTTTTAGCAACCTGCAAGGTTGTTCTATTGTACACAATGAAGGCCCCAACTTCTCTCTTTAGCTTGGAATTAGTACTTTATTTCTAGGAATAAAATGAATATTATCTGAGTCAAGACTTTGTTTAATGAACTCAAGAGAAAAAATCCTTGGAGTTAGAAATTTAGGTAATATAAAAGGATAAATTTATGCTCCATATACCCTAATCTCAATGTATTCCTGGAATAAATACCAATCTCCAAGTTTAGTCTCTGAGGATTCATGCAAAAGGGATTTTACTTGAGGAGATATCCTTGGATAAGACTCTTCATGAAACAAAGTGTTATATATAGACATGAATGTATTAACATATTCCATAAAACCAACAATATTTACCTTAGCTATGACTACAGGTGTCCAGTTAATAACATATACATGATTTCCAACTTTGTTTTCAATTTCCAACTTCAATCTTGAAAACCTATTTGCTTTAAAAAATAGAAGAAAATAGACAAAAAAGGATTGATAATTACATGATCTCTTCAGAGAGAATTCAATGAGTTGGAAATGTAATGAATCAACTATAAATTGTGCAAAGAAAAATCTTGTAATTTTTTTATTTGTACAAGGGAAGATGACTCTAACAAGACCTAACACATTATAATCCACTACTTTGTCACTATCATATCCAAGAATTGCACAAACCATACTCAAAACATGTTGTAAAATTGATGAAAACATGATTATTTCATAGGTTTCTGATTCTTAAATAGAGGTGTTATCTGTATCCATTAAACTCTGTATAAAAGTCTGTTTACTTTGTGGGATTAACTCCCCAAATTTTGTTACTAGGGTTTCTTCGTTTACAATTTGACCATCTTTTATTTAAGAAACTTTCAACATTTCGCTAATAGACTCAGGTTTTACCTTGAATAGAATTGACCCCTTCTTTGATAAAACGGTCCTAGTGATTTAATAGAATACAATATTGAGAAATCCACACCCAATTTAGAGAAAAGACTCAAAAAAAAGTTGCATATAATAAAACACCAAAATCTGAGACATACCCCTTAAGTGCCACCTCCATCATAGTCTCTTACCTGATCTCCTCTACTTGTAGCTAGTTCATTTTCATATGTACCACTGCGATACTCATTTTTCATAGTTTATATTTCTGTTTGGTCAATATCTTCATCCAATACCCATTTTTTACCCTTCCTTGATCTTTTTGAACGCCATTATGTACACGCATTTATACGTTTACATTGTTCCCATGCTTCACACTTTTTCCTTATATGTGCATCCCTTATCCATTCTTCAATAGAGTCTTCACTAATAGAGTCTATTTCTTGAGGAAACCTTTATACTATGTGTCTATAAAACCATTGAAACATTGGAACAAGTGGATTTGAAAGAGTTGAGCCACCTCCTTGTTGAGTACTTTTATGATATGTTACCCTTGCTTGCTTATGAGACTTCTCCATTCATTGGGTATTCCAAATTCCTAAGATACCATACTCCTTAAAAAACCATGGTCCATGAGCATAAAGTATGTTCTTCCAATAAAATAACAATAAATTAAATTTGGTAATCATAAAATGACACAATAAAAATTCTTGAACATGATGCACGGAGAAGTCTGGAGCATGAAGCCTACCATGTAATGTGTGATCTCATTTTATCCCCATGCCCTAATCATTTCTTTTGTAAAATGTGTAATTTATTTAGTGAAATCCATATCATCCCCTTTTTCAAATTTCTCCTTTTCCATTAATGGAAACAAAGCAGAAAGTGCCATCCAAACTTTTTTCTTTCTTAATATAGATCTTCCATTATCAATTTAATCATCCTCTGCATCAATAAGATCCTTATAAATTTCCCATTGACATTTTCCTAATGGTTTGACATCTGTAATAAAGTGTCATTCTTTAACCCTTCCCATGGATGGTTTAAAAGGAACATTACCTCGAGCCCCTGACAAATTTGTATCTTTGCAAATCTTTACATTACCTCCATGTAAACTAGCATTACAAAGAACCTTCTCGATTGCTTCAATTGAATTTTGAGAAATTTCTTATGGCCCATTATTCCAAGAAAATATAATATAAATATACACTAATTTATCAACAATTCTTACAAATGCATGGAGTGTACATATATGTACTCTTGTAAGTGGTATAGGTATTATGGGATCCATATTTTTATTCCATATCATCTCGATTTGGAATGATGTCTTGTTGACAATTCATAATCCCATTTGACCACCCACCACCAAGTAATTTTTCTTTCTTCCTTGTGTGCATAAAATAAATGCAACTATGTTTTGTATTAGCACCATGGCCAACATTGTACATGCACTTCAATGTTTTTAAATCATATTTCATTCAACTTCATATGAACCATAACCATCAACATCAATTTTATCTCCCATTCTATGTGAGGAAATTGTTGTGGGTATGGAATTTTGATGAAAACCCCATTTTAATGTTTCATGAGACTCCTTAGAAATACGAAACAATCCCAACCACCATATGTGATTCTCAGATTGGACAGATAAATAGTTTACATCAGTTACCTCAGTATTAGGATCCATGGACCTAATCATTAATGTGACTGAAACTCTTTCATATTTCTCATTATTAATGAGTTCCATATCATCCAATTTTATGACAAAAACCATTTTTTCATGTGCTTTATCCAAGACGATATCATAAAATATCACCATAGGTGACAAGGTTTTCTCTATATATAACCATATGTTGTTCTTTGGATTTAATATAATGATTTCATTTGGAATATTTTTATTTCCAGCCCGGCTTTATTTTATCTCCTTCCTTGATTCTATATGATACATGTCACTCATGAGGTCAACAATTTTCCTATTACTTATTGCACAAACATTTGCTATATGAAAAGGACAAGGAATGACAACTTTAGTGATTCTTGCATTTACCATTCCTTTTAGTAAGCATTTAAAGAGTGTTTCATAAGCTCGTCTATTGATCCGAGTATCATCACAAGAACTTTGGAATTTCTCTACATCCATGCCTTCTTCTATCTGATTCATCACTTGATCAACCAGGTCTTTTCTAAGGGAACTAAAATGAGGTTGTCGAATCCTACAAATTATATCCTCTTTCTTGAACATGGACTTCAATATATGAGACAAGTTTTCACCGTCTTGGATTTCCTTTATCTTGTTTGGATTCATAATAGATTTTATAGCATGCAATCTCTTTTTCATAGCACCCCTCATGATACCAAAGAAGAAATGCTAGCCATACTTTTAACCCTGTTTCTTCCTCCAAATGGTGTTTTCTTGATTATTTTCAAACTCTTGGTTAAAAGAGAAACCTTATATTTTAGATTGAAAACTTGTTTAATAAGACATTGTTTCTCTTCAGAAAGTCTTTTATTTTCTTCCTCCTTGTTCAAAATATTTTGATTTTGCACAAATATGGTTTGTTGTATATTCATATTCTCATTTTTTGCAACCAAAACTATGTTCTGAATTTGATTAATGCTTTCAACCAACATGTCATTTATGCCCTCCAAATAAAATATTGTACAAAGTATATTGTTGACTTTCTTCTCAAGGTATCTAAAATTTATTTTTATATTTTCATAATATCCTAGCAATCCTTTCTTTCCATTACACAAAAACTTCACTAATTATGTTACATTTTTAAAGTTTGGGTGAGAATTTGTAGTAGGATATATTGTGAATAGTTATCCCTTTTCCCATAACTCAACGTTTTTTTCTCCCTCTATTCTTATTTTGTTTTCATATACACCATTTACTCTAGGGATATCTCTCTTATGTAATGGTGCCATATTTTGATCCACCTCAATTTTCATAGTATATTTCTCTCTTTTATCTACAGTCCTTTTTTTATTGTCCATTTAACCCAATACCAATTCTGAAATTACAAGAAAAACAAGAAGACTCATAATACAATTCACCCATAATAACCAAGGAGTTTTCATAAACACAATTTGTGTTGAAAATAACCAAGAGAAGCATGAATATAGATATGGCTTTAATGAATAAATACTTGGAATGAAAATATGTGCTCTCCTTCTTCTTTGAAAATTCTCTTCCTCCTCTTAGCTTGGTCCTACAATGTGCTATGTTTGTGCATTATTTGTAGGATTTCACGATCTGGAATAAATGTAATGAAAGTAAGGTCATCCTAACCATAAAACCAATTTCTGACCTAAATGAATCAATTTGTGTAGGTGGAATTATTTCATCAATTGGACATGAAGTAAGATTTTGTGGGTTGGAGAAATGGGAGAAATAATTCATTGGCTGGAGAAATGGGAGAAAGAATTCATGAGCTGGAGAAATGGAAGAAAAAATTCGCAGGAGCAAGAAAGTAAATGAAAATTTGGCTTTTGTCCCAAATATTGGATATTAGCCATGTCATGGTGATGTAAATCTCTCATCTTGCATATGCTCATGTTGGCTCTCTCGAATTTACTCCCCCAGAATGTTTTATATAGTAATGGTAACATTTACAATGATGATTCGAACCGCCCAACATTTGCAGTGATGATTTGACCCACAGTTGCATTTTTCTCTATTTTTATTTAAATCAAATTTAAAAAATTGAAATTATGCAGAGATCAGATTTGTCCATTTAACAAAATTAAAATTATAAAAATCAAAATCATGAGTTGTGTGTGTGTGTTTTTTTTAAATTAAAATCATGAAGATTCAAAATTGTGAAACACAAATATTGCTAAGATAATGTCTTTTCATTGTGCATTTTTTTTATTTAAATTTGTCTCCAAGTTTAAGATATAGAAATGCATTAGTTGTTCAAGTACAATGTTTTTTGGGAAAGTTATCAATCACATCAATAAATCATTTTTTTATTAATTTTATTTCTAGTCAACCTTTGAAGATAACTCAACCATGGTTATTTAGATGGTACATAGAATGAGGTGTAAGAAGTGAGTTTTCAAATATACCTTCCCCATATAATGATTGATTTAGAATTTTTTAATATATCTCTTAGGAGGACCTTTTTTTACCTGAAAAATTCCCCTAATGCAAATTGATTTTATTTATTTCCCCAAATTAGTTCATTTAAGGTGGGTTTCAAACTTTTGAACATGTTAGTATTTTTAACCATACAAGTCAATATACCATGGAACCAACTACTCAGGTAACTTAAATGTGTGTGATTGGTTGTATCTGTAATTTTCCTCTGCATAAATAGTCTTATAATTTAAGGTACTATACCTTTCACCTATTTACCAAGGGCTAAATCCTAACATAGAGGATTTTTCTACACTATAGTCTAAGTTATCCTTTGGATGTACACTTAGATATAGATCCTTTGTTTACCCTCCCCATTCCTTATATAGTTCTATCCACCTACCCAAAAACGTTGTATTTAATTCCAGTGCCACCCATAATTTATTCACCACCATCAGTACCATTTGTTGAATCAAAGTAACCATTGATGTATTATCTATTTGTTAACTTTGTGATCTGGATTATTTTCGGCACGAAATGAGATCGAAGATATAATAAAGAAATGCACAGAGATATCGCAGATATTCAATAATATAACATAAATGTATTAGATATGCAACCATAAACACAGATATATAGTAATACACGATTTCTATTAATGAAATAAATGTACAGAGACTGTAAAATACAGAGTGAAAGACTTGATATAATGGTGGCAGCTTATCTCTGAGAAGAGATGTGACGGTTACTCGCATTCACAAGAAGATGATTACAATGAGTCTTTGAAGGCCTTTTTACAATAAACAGGAATGCCAAAATTCCTAGACATCCAAAAACCTAAACCTAGGAGATGAAGCGCCAAAATTCATGTGGGCCCATTTGGGTAAGTTAGTACATCAACTTCCCGGGGTCGTAACTTTTGCATACGATCTTCGTTTTAGGCGTATGATAGCTCGTTGGAAAGGTATCATCGAGGAGATTCATTTTGGGGGCTCAATAATGCATTTTTCTATCATTAAGAACATCTATCTCAAAAAACCTTCATTTAGGCCCTCAAAATGGCCCCAAAAGTTAAAACTTGCTAAAAATAGTAAATGGACAAAATTGCCAGAAAATTGTTTTGATCCAGTCGGAAAAGGTGGGTGGCCATCGATATCCACCTGAATCACTTTGTTAACCTCATTGACCCATAACTACTAGTAGTAGTTACTATTCCATCAATTGGAGTTACCCTATCACCACTCACATTGGTAGGTTATTTATAGAGGTGAGAGAAGATTGAATTGTGGATTCACCATGAGTAGAAAAGTAAGAAAGAGGAGGACATAACCTATCAGTGTAATGTGTACCAAATGATCCATTTCTTACACATGTAATTCCTGCATTTTTGTTTCCACCATATCTTGATGAGATTTCATTATCTATATCTAAAAGTCTTATGGTGACTCGATCAACCATAGTTTCGTTGATGTGACTCTTAATCAAGAAATGTGTTATAGAGACATGGTAGCAAAGAGCATGATATTATATAATTTACAAATCCTTCTCAATAAAATTCCTCCTTCTCCATTAGATTAATATCCATAGCCACAAAAAATGTTGGCCAAGAAGGAATTTGACAAGTGTAACACCCATGTTTCCCCCAACTTTTAATTAATCATTAATTAGGATTACGATGTTGTGGCATGGGAACATTGTAAATGTATTATTTTTTAATTAATAATAATTGAATGTGGGGGTGAAGCCTTGAAATTACTAGCCATGATATCACTAGAGGAAAGAATGTGAAAACGATAAGAGAATAGTTAATAAGAAAAGGACCGGTGGTTGAACCCTCAACCACCCCCATGAATGGAAGCATGGTCTAGCCACAGAAGGTCATACCAAAGTACCATAGGGTATGAAAGACCCAAATTGACCTGGGTTTCCTTCTGACATGAGGAAACGGGATAGGAGGGATGTGTGTGCAAGGCACGCAAGAGGATATGAAGAGAAGATTGGAGAATGCGAGGAAAAGGGGAGACAACAGAGAACAAGCCAAAGGCCACAAGCTTGATGTTGAGGAAGCATCTGATAAACCTTGTCGATGTATTGACAGAGAGAAAAATCTATGAGAGTATGCAAAGAACGAGACCTGAGTAGAAGGTCGTGATCTTGACACAGAGGAAGAACCCGATAAACCTCACAAAAGATGTGAAAGAGAAAGGATCGTTGAGAATTGACATAAATTCCCTGGTGATATCATGGCTTGGCATGGGGGTGGCCAGAGTTATAAGAATGAATTCCTTTGAGCCTATGGTTGGGTGGAAGTACAAACACCCACAATCAGTTAGTTGGATACAACCTATAATAGATAAGTATTCTCATATCTTGTGTATTTAAGTGGTAACTGTGAATTAAAATTGGATATCCTATGAATGTTGCATGGATGGGCATGTTTTCTTAATGGTTATAGTGTATCCCTTCAATTATGTCTAATTGTGTATTTAGGAAAATAAGGAACTTCTCTGGCACGAGCCCTGTGGTGGCTCAAGTTGAAATAAATGAACTGTGAGTTCGTCGACCTTGGGCATGGTTTCACGTGTGCATGTTGACACTCCCAGTCATTCGGAGTCTCCTGTATGAAGAAATTAGTTAATATTGGGAAGGATAAATATATTAAAGTATCTAAAGGGGATATCCTTTCATTAGGAAGACGAATGAATGAGATTAGTTCAGGAGGAACCGAAGTTCTTCCCGATCATTGTATCTAGAGAAGGAACATGGGTGTTAACCCTTAGATCCATTCAGACTTCGCATGTCTGGTGAACTGAGCATATTCACCACCTAGGAGGTAAATCCACCGAAGTCCCAAAGTCTCAAACTTAATCTGGGTCGTAGATCTAAGGATTCTCGGGAACTATCTTGACTGTTGGATCTACAATATAGTCAGCCCGATGTTGACCACTTTAGGAGGACAAAGGTTTGGTAACACCAAAACCCCTGAATTCTTGAAGTCCCGAACTTAATCTGGGTCGTAGATATGAGGATTCCCAAGAACTATCCTGACCGTCGGATCTACAATATAGTCAGCCTGACGTTGACCACTTCGGGAGGACATAGGTTTGGTAACACCAAAACTCCCAAAGTCCCAAAGTCCCGAAGTTGATATGGACTGTGGATATAAGGATCCTTCGAGATCCCTCATAGTTGTTCGATCATGGGGGCACATGTATTAACGTCGAGATCATGTGGGGGCCCATGTTTTGAGTAACAATGTTTCCAGGTGTCACTCTTGGAGTGGCACACACTGGGACCCAAGAAAACCTTGAACATAATTTATGAGTCGTAGATATCTGGGGTCACGTAGATACCCTTGGACCATTAGATTTAGGTTGTGGTCAGCCCGATGCTAACCAACTCTAGGAGAAAAGAGGAGTGTGTTAAACAAGAACTCTCGAAGGCTGGAGAGTCAAAGTTCATCTAAGTCATCCATCAGCTGAGGACAGGTGTCAACAGATATTCCATTTTAGAAGATAGTCACTTCGGAGGAAAGTGGGGTTGCACGAGTTAAGAACTCCCGAAGCCAAAACTACTGAAGTAAATCATAACCGTCGATCTGAGCGGGACATGCGTCCACATATCACATATTCCAGAAGTGAGAAATCTGGAGGAAAGGAAGTGGAGCATTGACCAAAAGTTGTCTGAAGCTCCAAAGGTAAGGAATCATCCTAGCTATATGTTGTCGGAACACGTGGGGGATGGAGATTTACTCTAGGTGAAAGTTACTCCATAGGAATTGAAAAATAAAGGCACAGGAACCCTCGAAGGCCGTAGCGTCAGAGTTCATCAGAACCATCGATTGGAATAGGACGTTTGGCTTGAGATATGTTACTTTGCAGGATTGGTACTCCGGAAGAAAAAATGCAGAGGAGCATTGACTGCAAGTCATCTGAAGCGAGGAAAAGGATGGATATCGACCGTTGATCGGGGAAAACATGTGGTCCTCGATTTGTAACTCTGGGTACGGAGTACTTCGGAGGAAAAATGATTTGGAGTGTTCAAAAATCCTAAACGCCAAAGTCATGAAGTAGATCGTAGTCTTCAATCACAAGAGACGTGTGGCACTCGATCTATAACTCTGGGTATGGATTACTTCGAAGGAAAAAGGATTTGGAGTGTTCGAAACTCCCAAATGTCGAAGTCCCGAAGTAGATCAAAGTCATCGATCGCGAGGGATGTGTGGCGCTCGATCTGTAACTCTGGGTACAGAGTACTTCGGGGAGAAAAGACTTTGGAGCATTCAAAATTCCTGAACACTGAAGTCCCGAAGTAAATCAGGACTGTCAAAATATTAAAGGACATGTGATGTCAGATTGTGAACTTCAGATCTTTGCCACTCCGGAGGATTCGCACGGTGGTTTTCTTGGTGCCTATTGTCTTGGCGTCTAGTCATAGCCCATGGTCATATGCAAGTATAGATGGATGGAAGAACCCAAAGAACTTGGGAGAGGATATATGCCAGCTTTGAGCTCGGTTCGGAGCATGGAGACTATGGCTGGAAAGCTCTAGAAGAGCAGAATAGAATAGTGACCTCGAATGGGGGTTTTAATTCTCCTAAGAAGAGAAAAATTTTGACACCCCCACCGTGGGTGTGTTACAAATTGGTATCAGAGAACGGAAAAAAAACTTGGCCTACTTGGGCTCATGCACAAGCCGTATGAAAATATTTCTGGAGGACTTTAATGGGTAACACCCTATCTTACTGCATTCCTGAGAGGATTACAAAACCTCTACTAAAGAGAGGAATGAGATCCTTTATTGTTGATAGATGCTTTGGAAATTGGCATTGTATGTTGCTAATGTTCCCAAATAAAGAAGTTGACTTCACTGTGCAATTGTATGTGCGGTTGTACAGTCATAAGATTTGGTTACCAAGGCTAAGATGAGCATGTAGAGAATATTACTGCCAAACGTAAATCATCTGCATAAGTTCCTTGAGTAGAAAGATGCAGATTTAAAATACAATTGGGATTTTAACCAACAAGATTGAATCATGCTAGTCTATGACAAAGAGAGCCTAGCATTTATTGGGAAATGATTGTCAATCCTATAGGAATGGGATTATGTTGAAGAACACTAATATTTAAAACTAAAATAACAATATGAACAAATGTAGAGGATCTGTAGCAGTAATGATTACTGCTTTAATGAAGGGTTAAACCTAATATAGGTGTATAACCCCTCATGATCAAAGGAATGAGTCTGGTGACCATTCCTTGAAAAGGGAGAGCATGTGAATCTCTTGGGTTTCAAAGTGGACTAAGAAGCGAATTTTTTTCTGGGTACAAGAATTGTTAGATAGGGTTTTTCTAATCAAGTTGATGAACGAAGTTGTAGAAATATAGAGTGATTGAGTGAGAAATCACAGAATCCTCCCTTACTTGGTGGATAGGAAACTAATCTGCCATATTTCTTGTGGGACGAGGAGAGTGGCCTATGTCCCTAACTATGTTGAACAGAAGGAATAATTCTAGGTATAATGGTCAAGACCGATCTTGACCGAAATATACTCTAGATTTCTGAACTAGGATACTTAGTAAGTAACATAATTCGAAATTGTATTTGGGCTTTAAGGGAATATTCCAAATGGTATTAGACATTAAATTGTTAAAATTAAGATGAAATGGTTGACTAAATGTTGATCCTATATGTGGTAAAGGAAGTGTCAGGGCACTTCTAGAAGCCCAATGGGTCAGATTGACATCTAGTGGTGGATGGTAGCCATATAGATATAGTTGGAAGCTAGTTTGGTTGATTTTGTTACCTTGGGCATGGTTATAATTGCCCAGCTTGTATTTATAAGTTGGGTAATGTTCCAGGGAGGTTGAGGCAAGAGTGTTTTCTTGCTAGCTATTATTGTATAAAAAGGGAACATAGTTATGACTATGCCTAATTCAACTTCCATGTGGATGTCGTGTGAATGACCGCAAGCTCTCAACTAAGAGGGAAACTTAGTGTTGAGTGTTCCTATGAGGATTTTCATAAGTATGGCAACAATATCCTTGGAGGAGGATCTGGAAGTATGAAATGCCCATGCACATGCATGACATGGAAAGGGTGCAAGCAATAAGCTTTCATGATGAATGTTTGGTTAGGTTTGTGTGTGTTTATGCTTGAAGGCATGGATCTAATGCATTGTGAAGCTTCTTGATATAAATCCTGATAGTAATACCAGTTAGGTATGAATGATATTAAAAGTGAAAGTGATGCACATGTATGATGTAAGGATATATATATACTAAAGGCACAATATGGCTTCCTTGATGAGTGATATGTAAGGAAAGAATTGCACTTGCCAAGATTAAGTGAATACTGTTAATGTTTATGCCATTATTATAGTTCTTTGCATTTCATAAGATAAGAACAAGATCACTGAGAAATACACATTCACAAGAGACACAACATTTATCCTGGGAAACCCTCTAGGGGAAGAAAACCCAGCAAAAACTTCCTTATCATAAATGGCTTATACAATGTTCAAGAGATAACTCAAACCAAT
>ML806796.1:9665-31011 GCA_009831015.1 Picea engelmannii | reverse complement strand
GAGAGCCTTAAGGAGTGCGAAGGTGATCTTTTCCTTGTCTGAAAAATTATGAACAAAGAAATAACCTTCTAGCATATTTAACCATTTATCTAGGGCATCTGCATCTATTTGACCTTCAAATACGGGAATATCAAAATTAACATATACCTTGAAAGGCGAGGTGCCTCCAAAGTGGTCGCTTTATGAATATGTGCCTAATGCTATCGGTAGGCGTTGAAGGATGTGGGAAAAATTCTCCATCATTTCGTCCCTCTGTCGCGTGAGAGCTTGCTCAAGCAACAGACTGATAGGATAGTCTACTCCGTTATTTTTCTTTTCTTTCACCATTGAGGGTTTCTTGGGTGTGTGAGAGTGATTGTCCTCGAGAGAGACAAGATCAAGACCCAACTTGCTATACTCGGACCTCATCAGGGACATGCACTGAAAAACGATCAAGAGCAGCCTTCTCTGATACCACTGATCCGGATTATTTTCGGCACGAAATGAGAGCAGAGATATAATAAAGAAATGCACAGAGATATTGAAGATACTCAATAATATAATAGAAATGTATCAGATATGCAACCATAAACATAGATATACAGCAATACACGATTTCTATTAATCAGAGAAATGTACAGACTGTAAAAATACAGAGTGAAAGACTCGCTAGAATGGTGGCAGCTTATCTCTGAGAAGAGATGTGACGGTTACTCGCATTCGCAAGAAGATGATTACAATGAGGCTCTGAAGGCCCTTTTACAATAAATGGGAATTCCAAAAGTCCTAGACATCCAAAAACCTAACCCTAGGAGATGAAGCGCCAAAAGTCATGTTGGCCCCGTTTGGGTAAGTGAGTACATCAACTTCCTGGGGTCGTAACTTTTGCATACAATCTCTGTTTTAGGCGTGTGATAGCTCGTTGGAAAGGTATTTTCGAGGAGATTCATTTTGGGGGCTCAATTATTCCTTCAAGTATAATTGAGAACCTCGATCTCTAAAAACCTTCATTTGGACCCTCAAAATGGCCCCGAAAGTTAAAACCTGCTAAAAATAGTAAATTTCCAAAATGGCCAGAAAACTGTTTTGAGCCATTTGGAAAAGGTGGGCGGACACCGATATCCACCTGTATCAAGGGATAAACCTCCAATAGGAAGATACAATCCTATAATATCAAGAGATATTTGAGCTCTCCATCCTTGCCCCTTCCTTCCACCCAAGAATATATGAGAGATAATAAAACTTTACATTAAATCATCACCATTAACCAATCATCACATAGAACCTGATAATGCTTCCTGAGACTTATTCAATTTCTGCAATTTTTCAATTCTTGGAGTACTATGATCCTGTAGATAATATTACTCAATGTATTCTCTGAAACTCCTCCAATTTTCACTCCTTGAATCCTCCCCAAAAAGAGGTTATAGAGAGAATGGTAGACTTTATTCAATTCTGGTTTATTCATAAGACCCAACTTGTACAGCATGCCCCACACTCAATATTTAACATCCAATTCTAAAACTCACACACAAGAAACTACAGTCTGTACTCTTTCCAATGGAAGTGGTTCCACTTCATTTGAATTCTGTATGAAGAAGTTATGACTATTTTACCTGGAACACCAGTTTATTGAATAGCTTCAGGACTGGTCACAAACCCTATCTTCCACAGAGTGTATCTCCATAATTATAGAGAATAAAGAGCTAAACGTTTTACCATAGGTACCTTTATATGTATTCTCAATACCATAGAGATTTCACCATTTGAATATTTCTAGAAAGTAAGTTATAGCAAAAATGGTAAGATGACCTGAAAATAACATACCTTAGAACACATCACCAAAAGACTTCATCCTCCCTTGAAATATGGCCTTCTTTTACTTCTTATTCACTCTTAAATTTGACTTGTATCAAATGAATGTAGAATGATGTTTATTTATACAATTTATGTCACTTCCTTTTAACATTAGGGCCGACTTGACACTTTCTTATTTTGTAATTCTTTTCTTTAATTATCTTCAGGGCCTACATGTACAATTCACTTTGTCATCTTCAAAAATTCATTTCTCCTCAACCATGAGGATCCACGTGATGTGCCACATACCACCAGAAACAACATGATGTATACTATCCATTCATGGGTGTTGTATATGCATGTGTATTGTCCTTCATGTCCAAATACCTTTGTCAATCTTGCGGTCCAAAACCCATGACTAGGGTTGACATCAATGACAACAACCAATCTTCCAACAATTTCCTTCTGACAAGAGGAAACATGATAGGAGGGATGTGCATGCAAGGCACGCAAGAGGATATGAAGAGAATATCGAAGAATGCAAGGAACAGGGGAGCCAACAGAGAACGATTTGAAGGCCACGAGATTGATGTTGAGGAAGCATCTGATAAACCTCGTCGAGGTTGTGACAAATAGAACAAACTTTGAGAGTATGCAGAGAACGAGACCTAAGTAGAAGGCCACGAGCTTGACGCTAAGGAAGCACCTGATAAACCTCACGGGAGATGTCAAAAAGAAAGGATCATTGAGAATTGGCATAAATTACCTGGTGATATTATGGATTGGCACAGGGGTGTCCAGAGTGCTAAGAATGAATGGCTCTGAGCCTATGGTTGGGTGGAAGGATGAATACACACATTCATTTAGTTGGCTAAAACTTGTAATAGATAAGTATTCTCATATCCTGTGTATTTAAGCGGTAACTATGAATTAAAGTTGGATATCCTATGAATGTTGTAGGGATGAGCATGTTTTCTTAATGGTTATAATGTATCCCTTCAATTATGCCTAATTGTGTATTTAGGAAAATAAGGAACTTCTCCGGCATGTACACGTAAATGCCTGAGCCATGTGGTGGCTCAAGTTAAAATAAATAAACTGTGAGTTCGTCGACCTTGGGCATGGTTTCAAGTGTGCCTGTCGACACTCCCGGTCATTCAAAGTCTCCTAGAAGAAGAAATTGGTTAAGATCAGGAAGGATAGTGAGATTCAGGTATCGAAAGGGTAGATCCTTTCATTAGGAAGATGAATGAATAAGATTAGTTCAGGAGGAGCCAATGTTCTTCCCTATAGTTGGATCTGGAGAAGGAATATGAGTGTTAACCCTTAGAGCCCTTTAGACTTTGTGGGTCTGACGATTGAGCATATTTTCCACATAGGAGGTAAATCCCCCGAAGTCCCGAAGTCCCAAACTTAATCTGGGCCATATATCTGAGGATTCCAGGGAACTATCCCGATCATCGGATCTACGATATAGTCAACCCATTGTTGACCACTTTGGGAGGACAAAGGTTTGGTAACACCAAAACCCCCGAAGTCTCAAAGTCCCAAAATTAATCTGTGTCATAGATCTGAGGATGCCTGGGAACTATCTCGACTATCGAATCTACGATATATTCAGCCCGACATTGACCACTTTGGGAGGACAGAGGTTTGGTAACACCAAAACTCCCAAAGTCCCAAAGTTAATGTGGACCGTGGATCTAAGGATCCTTTGGGATCCCTCACAGTCGTTCGATCATGGGGGTACGTGTATTAACGTTGAGATTATGTGGGGGACCATGTATCGAGTAATGGAATTTCTAGGTGTCCCTCTCAAAGTGGCACACACTGGGACCCAAGGGACCCTTGAACGAAAGTTACAATCCGTATATCTTTGGGGTCACATAGATACCCTCAGACTGTCAGATTTAGGCTGTGGTCAGCCTAATGTTGTAACTCCGGGATAAAAGAGGAGTGTGTTGAACAATAAATATCAAAGGCCAGAAAGCCAAATTTCATCTAACTCATCCATCAGCTAAGGATAGGTGTCAGCAAATCATCCATTTCGAAAGATAGCCACTTCGAAAGAAAGTGGGATCGCGTGAGTTAAGAACTACCAAAGCCTGAACTGCCGAAGTAAATTGTGATTGTCAATCTGAGCGGGACACACGTCCGTAGATCACAGAGTCCATAAGTGAGAACTCCAGAGGAAAGGAAGTGGAGCATTGACCAGAAGTCATCCGAAGCTCCAAACGTAAGGAATCATCCTAGCCATCCTTTGTCGGAACACTTGGGGGTTGGAGATTTACTCCGGGTGAAATTCACTCTGAAGGAATTGAAGAACAAAGACACAATAACCCACAAAGGTCAGAGCGTCAGAGTTCATCATAACCGTCCATTGGAATATGATGTGTGGCTTGAGATCTGTTACTTCGGAGTATTGGTACTATGGAAGAAAGAACACATAGGAGTGTTGACTGCAAGTCTCTCATAGCAGGGAAAAGGACAGATATCAACCATTGATTGGGGAAAACATGTGGCACTCAATTTGTAACTCTGGGTACAGATTACTTCGGAGGAAAAAGGATTTGGAGTGTTCAAAACTCCCAAATGTCGAAGTCCCAAAGTAGATCGCAGTCGTCAATCATGATGGATGCATGGCGCTCGATCTATAACTCCACGTACAAAGTACTTCAGGGAGAAAATACTTTGGAGCATTTGAAAATCCCGAACGTTGAAGTCCCAAAGTAAATCAGGGTTGTCAAAATCTCTGAGGACATGCAACATTGGATTGTGAACTTAAGATATTTTCCACTCCGGAGGATTTGTGCGGTGGTTGTCTTGGTGACTGTTGTCTTGGCATCTGGTCATATCTCATGGTCATATGCAAGTATATATAGATGGAAGAACCTAAAGAACTTGGGAGAGGATATATTCTCGATCTGAGCTTGATTTGGACCATGGATACCATGGCTGGAAATATCTGGAAGATAAGAATGGAATAGAGACCCTGAATGGGGGTTTTGATTCTCGTAAAAAGAGTGAAATTTTGACGCCCCCACCATGGGTGTGTTACAACAATACATTGGATACTAAATATATCGAGCTTGTTATGGGTTCCTACTCTAAGATGTGTATAGGTGATTTTATTCTTATTATTGTAAGTTCAAGCATTGGTTCAAGAAACACATCCAAAGGGATACATTGTTTTCCTCAGGTTCTAAAATTCATTTATCATAGACATCCTTGGTCCTCATAGTATTTTTACTCAGTTCTCAAGCTACCATAACTCTTGCATCAACCCTTAGAACCTTTCATAGAATAAAAAACTTCCAATGCAAATCCATCTAGAAATCTTACACAACCATATTTTTTATCTTGGCCAAGGAAAAATTCCTCAAGATGGCCCATAAATTTTATGGTCATATGAATACAATTGGCATGCTTCTAAAACACTTTCAACAAAAAAAATTCTTGAAGATTGTTGGCCCTGGGTTATGAAAGGAAGCGAAGAACGAGGAAGAAAAGGGAAAAAGCAAGCTTCGCGGGAGACACAGTGACTGTCACTAGGTTGAAGCGAGCAAAAGAACGAAAAAAATGGAGTGAAGTGTGGAAAAGCAAGCCATTGGATGAGGAGATCGAGGATGATAGATCAACAAGGGAGAGGGATCGAGGATGACTCAGAAAGTGGGAAAATCCACCATTGGATGCTTTGGAACATCACACGAGAAGGAAGGAAAGACATGCTGGCGAAGCCCGAAAAAAGAGGGTCAAGTTGACCTAGGGTTTTTTTATTTAGGGTTTTGGCACCTAGGTTTTGACCTAAGGTTGTCGGTGAGGTATTTTAATGTATAAATAAATATCAAGAGGACCTGGGTCGGGTTGGTCATTGAGTATTGGTATGATATTGTTGTTGGTCTAGCTCTATTATTGTGTGAGAGATTATCATATTGGGGGAGAGAAGTGATGAGAGAAAGAGCCTTCTGTTATTATAAGATTTTCAGTTGTGTGTGAAGATCAAGTCTTACAGCTAGGTGCATGGGAAGGGGAGAAAAAGAGAGAGAAGAAAGAAGATCTGTTACTTGAGAGCACAGACAAGAACTGTATTCTTTTCCTTAATAAATCATAAGCACAATTCTGTGGACGTATCCCTAGAGAGAGGGTGAACCACATATACCTTGTGTTGTGGATGTGTGATTGATGCTTTGATCTATGTTGTTGTTGTATTATTGTTTGCATTGATGTGTTAGATCAGATCTATAGCTGTGAAGGAAAGATCTAGCTAGTTTAATGATAGATGCATGTTATGTTGTTGTTGCAATAAGAACCACTTGATATTCCCCTGGTTGTAGACATCTCTATCCTACAACCCCCTCATAGCTGCTTTGGGTGAGACTGCATCTGCTTTGTAGGTGTTTCCGAAAGGGCCAGTAGCTAGGGCTTGTTGGTTTGCTCTTGGATTTGAACCCTGGGTCCGCCCCTGTGCCAACAAATCTGTGTGCCTAATCTACAGTTGTTTCGTTGGGAATGGAATCTTTTCCAAATGCTAGACTAGTTAAAACTACTTGGTTGTATTTTGTTCAATTGTGGACATTTTCCCTCTCATTATTAAACTAAAATAAATATTTTCTCAGCACCAGACAGTTTCTCATGGGGTTCTGGAAATGGAGTTTGATACGATAAATCAAGCTAAGCTCATCTAAAAATTTGTGTTTTTATTTTAATGGACTGACAATTTTACTTAAGGAGTTTATGTGGTGTATTTATTGCAATCCATTTCAAAGTATTTAATGTATATAATTAACATATAAAGGGTGAGTGTGGAATGGTCCTTATATTTTCACAATAATGGCTCTTTGGTGAACACAATCATGATTGTATGATGGTGGTCGGTACCATTTCAACACATCTGCAACAACTACAATGTCTTACTCAACAATCCCTCCATCCATATTGGCACATGTGGGAGGGTGGTCCTTCCTAGCCAACATTGGTTCTATAGACCATGTTTTCTCATGATCACGATGGGTGATACAAGGGGTGATACATGGGAGGGTGGGGTACTAAGGATGCCCATGTGTGATTTTGTATATCCTCATCCTAAGAGGGTGGGGATGTTCATATGTATGTTTTTTTGTATATCCTCACACACTTGGTGGGTGGATAGTGGGGGGTTGAGGATGTGCATGTGTGCACTCTAAAGCACCCACCATTGTGCCTTGATGAATAAGTTGTAGAGGAATTTGAGAACAATATCAAAGATACTTATTACTCATATCCTAAGTAAGGTATAGATTATGGAAATAATGTACATTATGCTTATATCGAGCTATTGACTGGTATTGATTCAAATAGGTTGGATTCCTATAATAAACATATAGATATAATAGTAGAAGTTCCAATGTGTGAACTTCATCAACTTAACTAAGCTAAGAGTATTGTCCAGTTTCATTAGTTACATGTAATCGCTAGAAGCTATGTCACTATCATAGAACATTGGTAATGAATATGGTAAATACGTATAAGCACTCAAAACATGACCTTTATTGAGTTGTAATTAGGTTAAGTAAAGATCATGATTCATACATAATAAATGGGATGGAATATATGAATAGAGTGATATGGCTTATAGAGATAGATTAAACTAGTATGCATAAGAATAACAGATCTGATAACTCCATGTTTTCTCTTAATTAGTAATATGACTCCAATTCAAATAGTAATAAATTAATACAAATACAAATATGGAATAGATAGGGCATAACCTGTAGAGTGAGTAGAGTTAGTTCAATCCTACTTAATATGGATATGATAAGACTTGTTTAAAACTAGTAGCTAAAACAGGAAACAAAGAGAATCACAACTTGTTAAGCATAGATCATCAATGATAATAGCTCATAAGCATTGGTTACATGTTTATATACATCTAATACTTGACACTTTTTTATCACTATCTCAAGCAGGTCCAATACTAAGATTACATTGATTCACATTATTTTCATAAGTAATATCAAGCATCTTACTATCCAAGAACATCATTATGTGTTATCAACATGAAAGTATTAACTACATAGTATCCATAATATACATCATCTTAGTATCCAAGTAGAGCAGTACTCAATAATAGAAACAATTCACTACATAGTTACCATAACAATCAAGATCTCATAGTATTCAAGTGTATTTTAATCACTAGTACTATCACCTATATTATGCTACTAATTCCATTTCTTTCTGTATGTATATGTTAGCTATAAGTAATGACATATTCACAAACAATACAGAGTAACGTGTGTATTGTGTTGTATTAGTATTGTCATTTCTTATATGTGCACCCATTCACCCTTGCATTCACAAGCTCATATGGCTGATATAGTCACTCAATAAGGTCAAAAGAGGCAATAGGTAATGATAGTTCCAATACAATTATACTTAGATCAATGGGATCTATAGTGCTATGAGTAATATGAGCTTATACTATTAGTGTAACTCCAAACTTAACTAAAGGTGATACACTAGCATTAAATATTATGGAAATGAGGTAAGTGATATGTCCTTAACCATTGATTTCATACAATGATACTATGTTACTACTTATACTTGTGTAAACATGAGGTTGATTACTAGTATTTCACTGGAACCATTACATATATGACACTATACGATACCCATAACCTTGTTTAATAGAGTTGCTTCTTCTAATGTGCATGCTATCAATCTTAAAGTTGTAATAAATTATAGAGATAAGTTGTTCCATAACAATGGTGTTAAATAGATAAGCTTATGTTATGCTACCCTGTGAATAATACGGGTTACTGATTAGGAGTATTCCAGCTCTAGTACAGTCTTAATATGAGTAATAAGGAGATTTATACTCATTATAAGTGATAAGGTGTATCAATCCCATAGATATTTATAATGAACAAAGGTTACTTATCCATATTGCATTGGTACTAAGCTATACCGACGCGTATATGTCCATAAGGTTTTTTATTCTACATGTGTGATTCCATAATGAAGATGTGTTATAAGTTATATTATGTAGTTAAGAGTTTTATGTAATAGAAGTGACATGATGATTCCTAATTCATTTCCTATTACTTGTTGATAGTGTTCTTGCTTATACTAATATCTATAAAGTATATCTAACGGGAACAATACATTGGAAGAACCAATATACTTTTTTTTATAAATAATAACCCTTCATCATACCATCTATGACCTAGTTTGTCGATGGTTTGACTAGAATAATTTTTTCTTCCTCACCCAGTAACTGTTGGAAATACATCTCATTTGTCGGTATCCTGTCGATAGTTTGATGGGGTCGTAATGATATTTTGTGGAACATTCATTGATGGTTTCTAGTAGCTTAGTCACTTTTTCGATGGACTAGAGATGAAAACATGATGGAGTTGTGACGAACTTATGGCACACATTCATCGATGATTTTTCGCTCTTACAACGAACTGGAGACAGAAATGTGATGGAGTTGTGAAGAACTGATGGGGAAAATTCTTCGATGATATGTCTCTCTTACGAATTATATTCATCAATATTTCGATGTACTAGTGACCACAATGTGATAGATTTGAGATTAAATGATGGGGCATGTTCATCATAGGTTAGTCTCTCTTACGATGGACCATCGATGAGAACAACCTAGATTTTGGAACAACATCGATCGATGGTACGACGCATGTGTTTGTCTGTATTGTGATGAAATCATGACCGTCGTAATTGTGAAGGAGGTGATGCAACAAAAAATTAGTTGTATACTTCGTTGTACTTGAGACATTGTGGCGATGAACATGCATTGGCAAATTGTCAGAAAATGGGACCAATATACTAGTGCCTTATCTATCTTGAGTTGCTTGTCACTTCATCATGAACATATCGATGTTGTCATTTTTTTTCATTTTGCATTGGTTCTTTATTGTAGAAAGTGTCTTCTCCTTGCACCTTATTAAGGATATAGTTGCAACTTCTGGATGGTTTGCTACATTGTTCCTCTTCGTAGCCTATCCTTGCAATCATCAAATTTTGACTCTATCTTCACTATTTATTTAAGATGTTTGAAGTTGTCATTAAGTGGGAATGTAATGTTATTCCATATTCATCTTTATATTACAACCATCATATAATTTTTTTCTAGTGGCCACATTCACCATTGTATATCCTATCATCATGAGGCATTTGTACACACAATGAGGCATTATCCACATTTACCAATGTATAGCCTATCATCATGAGGGATTTGTACACACAATGAGGCATCATTAGACTTATGAGATCTCATATTGGCATGTAACACAACTCCATCTACAATTATACCCCTATAGTCATCATTAATGGTGAATGTTAGAATGTGTTAATGACTGCCTAGTGGTCTTAGAATACATGACTATGGAATTTTGTAATGTTATTCTTCAATGAATCTTTATATTGTAAAAATGGTTTATCCCGCATGCACCATGGGAATTGTTCTTATTTCTCTCTCTCATATATAATAGATGTGAAGGAGTCCATTTAGATGTGCAAGAGTGTGAGTGGTTTATGGTATTTATATTTCGTTGGTTCCCTATAGTTCTTGAGGCCAGATCATCCATATGGTTAAGTGTTCTCTTGCCTTGTGAGATTGGGGAGTTTTCTTGAAGAATAGAAGACCAAATTTCATGGATGTTTCCCCACATTGGGGTTTTACCACATAAATCCCATCTCTCTTATGTCTCTTTTCTTGCATTCTTTTTATTTACTAAATTATCTATTGTTTGGTATAGGAGTTTAGACCGGTTGGATTTCATTATATGTTATTGAAAATTTCTTGGATCTCACAAGTGGAACTCTCAACTAAATTGTTATAGAAAAAGACATACATAATCTTCGAGTAGCTAGATATCATAAGTGGAAACAAATTTGAGGCGGGTTACATTTTACCAACAATTATTCAAGATTACCCATGCCCATATAAACTCAGACTATTAACTATATTGTTGATTGTACACAATGCTAATGTAGCAAAGATTTATTATTCCATGTGATTTACATATGATGAAGCGTCAACCTACAAATTTTCCATGTTTCATTAGTTGACATGGAAACAAATGATATGGAAATGATCATACAACTAACCTGGAAAGCATTTATTGGCTGGATGTATTGCTAGTTGGAAACTTATGTATTGTTGAATCCATGTGGAAAGCACTCAATTATAGGTATGAGTGGCATGTGTAATTTGTTGGACCTATTACCACACAATCTAGAACCTAAGTGTAAAGTCCTCACAAGGAATAAGACTAGTGAAACATCAGAAGATGCCACCATTTTCACCTAGGAAACAACTTCCCTCTCTTTAGTGAAGGAGAAAATCCAATAGAAGGGAGGCTTCCCTAGTAGCCTCCAAGAAGCACTTGGAAAGACACAATCAAGTATATTGCCTCATGGTTAACTACTTAATTTACCACCAATAAAATAATGTGGACAAATTAAGGATAAGGTGGTAAGTAAAAGAAATTTCTAGATTTGAAGTGGTGGGGATCTAGGTCAATTTAGTAGGCTTTCCAAGTCAAGTTAAGGCTCAAGAGGATCCCCAAATACTACAAATAAAGAAAAACCTAAAGGTTGTTATAGAAACTTGGAAAAGGATATTAAATTACAATAGTAAAACAAGTTAATATAGCAACAAATAAACTATCCCTTTGACAAGTAATAGTTCAATGAAAACAAAGGGATAAATAGTCAGTTAAACTAGGGTTTTATTAACTAACAAAATCATAAATTTAAGAGTAATATAATAGCCCTAAAACCCTAGAAGTTTTTTCTTAAAAGGTTGTAATAACAATTTAGTAATACAAATTAGGGTTTAACAATGTTTATTAGGTCAACAATATGCCAAAAATGCCAAAATTTCTTAGTCTTTTATCGTTGAAAATGAAAATTTGTTGTAATAAAACCCTAATCTAACCCTAAAAAAACAAAAAAATAGAGTAATTTCATAATTAAATGATTTAATATTGGGAGAGTGACTAATGCCTATTATTTTTGGAGGGCATTTCGGATCAATTAAGAACTTCTTTGGAGAAAATGTGAGTGGATAACTAGGGTGATATCTATAGGTTTTTCATTACTAAATCTAAAATTTCCTCCTAATATATTAAATATAATTCAAGGGAATATTATTCACTAGTAAACTTCCAAGAGATTTAATAAGAAGGGCTTGTTCAAGAAAATTCCAAGATAATGCTCAACCAACACTAGAGAAGCAACATTACACCTAAATGCATTCATAAACAAAACCACAATATGACAAGATACCACTTACTCAAGAAATCTCTCATCCATTAAAATGCTATCAATGAATATCCATGTAGTAGTAAAGAATCCACAAGCACATCCTCCAAAAAGTCATTCTAACCATCCATCCATAGAATGTTTTATAAGAGAAAATGTATAAGTATGCAAGTATTGATGTATCTCCATAAGTAGCAATGATTTACAAATGAGAAGTGATTTTCTTTTTATATGAGAGATCTAGCACCCTTCTCATTACAATAATAATATTCTCCTAGATTTTAGCCTAAAAGAATATAAAATACCATTATATATTTACAAACCCTAGATATATGGTCAAAAATACATAAATAATGAGGTGGTTATGCCACTTATACAATAATGTCCATGATACATGAGTGAACGAGTCAAAAGACCCCCAAATATTCTCCCCAACTCAAGTAAACTCTCCTCAAGTGCCAATTCATCCTCCTCAACATGTGGAAAGACCTCATGTTAAGAACCAAATATCAAGATAGCATAGAAAAACCTCAGAATAAGTATGCAATGCCTTGAAAAAGAGATAATTTCAGATAATAAGCCTCTTCGAGGGGGCAACCTCCTTATACACCACATAAATTTCCAAATACAAGATGATTCCAAATGAAAATGTCTCCTTGGTATATATAGGAGACTAGGAGGTACAATTACAACCAATGGACCCAAGCCGACATAAATAAAATAACATTACTAATGTAATATGCCATGTTGGCCCTTGACCAAGTTTTGGAGAACCTTGGTCGTGTTTGACCATTTTTGGGACTTCGACGGTCTGGTCGAAGATGAAGCGAAGATCACGGGATATCTCCCCCTTTTGTGAGATTTTTGGGTATAGGGTTTATGTAACAGGTATGGGATGTCGGCCCATGGGTTTACCCATGTTTAGGCCCCATTTTTAATGTACAAATAGATATCTAGGCGATGTAATAAAGAGGAGAAAAGAGACCTAGTAGAATCGACTTAGTGCGGAGCTAGAGGCTTTGTGCATACTATGTGTTAAGACTTGCAAAGCTAAGTGCAAGTGATTGTAAGAAGCTTGTGTGTAGACTGTGTAAGAAGTCTTTATGTTGTGACCTAACTCGGGGAAAGAGGATCTAGCGAGGTGCGCGTAGATCTCATGTCCTATGCAGAGTTGGTTTTATGGATTTGTACATGTAAGAGGATTGAAAGAAGATAACAAGGAAATGAAGAGTTGGTGGATGTAGCCCCACGCTGGGGGTGAACCACGTATATCCTGTGTTGTTGTTGCTTTGTGTCATTAATGTGATTTATGCTTAGTGATGAATATTTATGTCTGTTAGATGCATCTGATATAGTAGCTTAGTGATTAATAACTTGGACGAATGCTAGATCTATCGATGTTATGTGCTAAATAGTTAGATATGCTTAGATCTTGTTGAATATTGTGTTGTTCTGTAATTAGGGTTTTACCTGTGATGTGAATAAAGGGTTAAAGACTAATGAATGTTAACTAATAAGTGCTCTGTTACAACATTGATATCACAGATCTATTTCCCAGCTAGGTTGCAGACACTTGAGTCCTGCAACCCCCCCTACCTCTACCTCAAGTGAGACTTCATCTGCTTCGCAGGTGTTGCCGAAAGGGTCGGTAGTTCATGTTTTTTTGGTGCGTTGTTGAAGAGTTGAACCCTGGGTCTTGAACTGTGCCAACAAATGGTTCTGTTGTTGTGACCTGAAACTTTGATTGTTGGGAACTGAGGAAAAGAGAAAGCTCTGTGCGTAGATCTGTTGCTGTAGTGCACAATACTCTACTTGAATTGTGAAGCTTGCTGCTAAGAAGAGAAGTATAATCTGAAGAAAGGAGGTAAGATCTTAAAGCTTTGTGCTCTCATAAAGGTAAAATAAGTGGAAATTTTTGTTTCGAAAGAATGGATCTAGGTATATTTGATAAAAAAATTCCTAGTTTGGAAACTAGGGCACAGCTAGAAGAAAGAAGATATGATATGAATAGATCTGATAAAGATAGTGAAAGATATGTTATCCCTATGCATAGAAATAATTTTTTGACTAACAAGTGGATGCACGATCCTAGAAAGAATTTTTTGCAGGTCCATCATTGTGATCCCAATGCGCAGTACATGAAAGATTGGGGATCATTTAAGAGAAAGAGAGGATTAACTCTTGGTTATAGTTGCAGAAGACCGAGACATCTTGCTAAGGAACGTCCTAGTAGAAGTCCTATTTTCCTTTGTTGTAAAGATACTGGACATGAAGTTTTAGATTTCCCTAGAATGATTGCTAAAGTTGAGAAGATGAACATGAGACAAGAAGACCATGAGGAAGGTCAAGAGACTAAGAATATGCTAAAGAAATAGAAAGAATCAAAGGCTATATTATTACAGATGAAAGAAACATTGAATGATCACATAGACATTAGTTTATCAGAGATTTTAAAAGAGAAAGAGTGGATAGAAACAAGAATAGGAGACTTCGACATAAACTGTGTATTGAATGTAGAAACACAGGTGAACATTATTATATAAAGTACTTGGAAAATCTTAGAAAATCCTACTATGATTCCTTCATTGGGAGGAATAAGATTGTTTAAAGGAAAGATGATAACCCTATGTGGAAGACTTTCCCATGTACCTATGATTACTCATGGAACATAGACAGAAGAATAATTCGAGGTTATTAAGTTTGTTGAGAAAAATGCTCCCTTTGCACGTTTTTTAGGAAAGACTTGGATCGAGAGAGATCAAATCCGAAGGAGAGAAGAAGAGGAAGCTATAGAACATAAAAATAAAGAATTAAGGGATTTCATGGCTAATATAATAGCGCACTTAATAGAAGAACAAGAGGACAAGTCGAAGCAACTAAGAACCAGAGACTTAGCTGTCAAAGTTGAAAGAACACAAGAAGGCTTAAAGAAACTATCCATGCAGGAGAGTAGAGAACCTACTGCAGTAACAATAAGAGAAGAAGTATTATCCTTGAACCTTGGGAAATATATTCAACAATGTGAATTTACTATGCTAAGAAAGGATAAGAAAAAGAATGGAAAGAGGAATCCAGAGACGCAGATCACAGGAAAGAAAGCTAGAAATCTCAGTAAGAAGAAAGCAGAGATAGAAAAATTGCAGGAGGTTATAGAAAGGACTTCGCAGAAGGCAGACTTATAGAACTTGAACCTTGTCAGAATAGCAGAACAACATCAACTGACACTTCTCCATGGTGACGCAATGTGACCGTTGGAGGCATCCCGACCATTAAAACAATGCTCTAGGACGGCTAGAAATGCAGTTATTATCGGAACATTCGCCATTGGACCGTTGGGACCACACCATAACTGATGGAATTGTATTGATTGAGGCATTCCTACCCATTGGAAGAGTCTGTTACGACATTTTCTATTTATCCCGTTGAGCGTTGCATCGAGGAAACTTTTACGAATTGTGATTATCCAATCCCACAGAGAACTAATCTCTTTCGCGCAGTGCTTATTGTAACCTTGCCCTTCGTTCTGCTACCTTGATTGTTTGTTCACCGACCTGATATATCTGATCTTGAGCATGTATGTTGGGCGAGCTTAGTGAAATATAAAAATACGTCGAAGAAATCCTCATATACCTCATGGTTGAGAAGGTCATGTCCGGAGGAGTACAGTCCTCGTCAATGAGAGGAGTGCAAGCATCCCCATCGAATACACATCAATATAGGCCCTCCTCAATTGTGATAGAGAAGAGAATCAAGCAGCGCAATGACTTGGAAAATTTGAATCTCATCCCATCAATCCTGCCCGACTATATCCCACCTCTAGCTAGCACAGTTAGTCATGATAGCGTCCCAATGGACTTAGACTATACACTGATTACTGCATACCTCTTGAAGGGGATAGGCGCAATTGGACTGCAGTTAGGCCATATTATGATGTTGAAGATCAGTGACTTAAACTTAGGAGACCGTAATAACTATGGCATGCTCGCACCACACAAGTACTTGACCAAGACAACGGGGAAGAAGTCGAAGATAATCCCCCAACTGTGGACTATAGACATCATGAGGTCCACCATTCTTAATGTGATGAAGATCCCACACTTCAACAGACATCAGGAGGTTAATGTGTGCGTTAAAATCCTCTTGTTATGATACCATGGTGGTTACCTATGGTTGGATTGGCATATCATTTTCAATAAGTCGGCTCCTTACAAAAACTTTTCAAGTATTTATATACGTGTTATATTCTTTTTTTCCTTCATTTTTCTCAAACGCTTTCCTGATGATGGACCACACTAGTTTGGTCCGAAACATCGAAAATCATAAAACCTATGCGATGAATCCAAAATAAATCTCTGAACATATCATAGTAGATCTGGCGTTGATCCATCAGATCACTGGATTAAGCATGCAAGGACTAGATCCCCAGGATTTTTACCCAGGGAAGGTTGCAGATCATTCCCTGGGGCAACGCATAAAAAAAACCTATGTTGATGTAGAGAAAGGGAAGTGGGGCTACAAGGTAGCCTCCATCCAAAATGGCGTAGTGCGCCTAGCTTACCATTTTATCATTGGTAATCGCATCATGAAGAACATGCCAACGCAGGTCAAGGGATTTGTTGTCAACCTCACAGGAAAATGCGTCAAAGGGATGCAAATAAACTAGGCGAGCTACCTTGTCAACCAGTTAGAGAAATACTATCGCGAAGCTCGATATCAGGGCTACAAGTTCCATTTTAGTTGGTTGTTGATTCTCATTTCCTTCATTTCTTGGGAGATGTCGGAAGGAGCGACCTTCCCTGAAATTGAGTCGTCCGAAGCACTAGCTGTGAAGTTCACTATGCTATGGTATTAGAGCGACATGGTGAAGCAATGGCAGTCAAATGTGGTTTTCCATACCTATTATATGCATCTGAAGAGGCCCATTGAATCCTTCCCTCACATGACATCGAACACTCTGCACAGGTTCAGGCCACTTGCGAAGTTTTGCGTAGACAGGCACTTCATCTATATCACTACGCGCGGAGACAAGCACAAAGAAGAGATCTAGTCCTATTACAAGCTCATAGAGGAGGACATGGAAGAAATAACCAAGGAATGGCCTCTAGATTTCCTTGTACCAGTCGAATAGATAGAACTCTCTAACCCTAACCTCATCAGAAGTCCTATAGTCACTCGCGAAGAATATAATGCACCCAACAATAACAGGAAGAAAAAGAAGGAAGAGGTACAAGAATTGAGCAACACATCAAAGGAAACTATACCAGATTCACCTGAAGGAGGAGGAGGTGACAAAGTAGATAAAGAAGAGGATGAAGGTGAATAAAACAAATAGGAACATGGCGAAGTAAAACTGCCTAAGGATCCAATCAAGGAGGCTGAGACATCCAAGAAAAGAAAGGGTTCCCCGAAGAAACCTTCATCATGAAAGAAGTCAAAATCCAATAAACCTCCCTTTTAGAATGTGCTCATGGTAGATGATATTGACCTCATCATTGTCATTGTATTACATACCTCAGAGGACATTTTGCAGTGAAGCGAAGCCAAATAGGAGACAATGTTTGATAGGATCGAGGAGGAGCTCAAAGGGGTACAACATGCTCTTTATTCAAGCCACATAGTTTCTACTGTGCCATTGTCAGCAGGGGACACAGAAGTGGGAGATGAACCTGCTCAGCTATGAAGATTAGTAGAATCGATCGAGGCTCACCTTCATCGGGTCTAGGAGGAAAAGGAGCAGGCCACAGAGGCATTAAAGCAAGCAAAAGAAGAATCCCTAGAGCAATGTCGGATTGCATAGCAAGAGAAAGATGACCTCCAGGAAAAGTTTGGAGAGGATAAAGCATAGATACAGAAGGAAAAAGAACATTTGCTCACAGAGAAGATGGGAGTCAAGGAGGCAGTCACCAAAGAACTTCACTCTATGTTGGGCCTCACACAGATAGAATAAGACACAGTATAAATTCAAGTGGAGAAGCTCCTTGAATCTATTCAACAACTTCAATAAAGAGTGGCATAATTGGAACTACAATCCATGCCGAACACTCCACAGGAAGTGAGAGATCATAGGGAAGAAACTTCTTGGAGCGTAGTAGAAAGAATCAAGGCATTGGCCTTAGAATGCAAGCAATTAAGCAATCAAAATGTGAATACCTACGAGCACCTTGCAGAAGACCCAGAACTAAGGACATTGGAGTCACATATCCAGGAGGCAACGAAAAAAGTAGCGACAGTACAAGCACATTTGAAGCCGTTGTCAGTAGTCAAAAGGATGAAACGGTCCCAGGAACAACCGACTGTTTAGCAAAAGGTCCATGCCATCTAGAGTAAAGTCGTGGAAGTGACCCAGAGGCTACAACTAGTGAAGGATGAAGCTTGCACACTTTTTGAGGAGATTGAGGGACAAGGTGCACAACTATAACAAGTAGTCACCATGGTGGAACAACTATTATAAGGACTGGTGATCGAGAAAGTTATTCAGGAGTTTGTCGTGCAGGAGGCTTTGGCGAAGTAGCAGGTTGAAGTAGCTCGAGCCAAGCTCGAGGCCTTTGAATTAGAGTTGCCTAGATCAGAGTGACTAAAGACAAGTCACAAGTGAGTTTTGGGGGCCTATTGGCCCTCAACCAAGTTTTGGAGAACCTTGGTCATGTTTGACCATTTTTGGGACTTCGACAAGCTAGTCGAAGATGAAGTGCTAGGTGAAGAGGAGATCATGAGATATCACCCCCTTTTGTGATATTTTTGGGTTTAGGGTTTATGTAATGGGTATGGGATGTCGACCCATGGGCTTACCCATGTTTAGGCCCCATTTGTAATGTATAAATATATATAGGTGATGTAACAAAGAGAAGAAAATATACCTAGTAGAATAGGCCTAGTGCATAGCTAGAGGCTTTGTGCATACTATGTGTTAAGACTTGCAGAGCTAAGTGCAAGTGATTGTAAGAAGCTTGTGTGCAGACTGTGTAAGAAGGCTTTGTGTTGTGACCTAACTCGGGGAAGGAAGATCTGGCGAGGTGCACACATATATCCTATCCTATGTGGAGTTGGTTTTTTGGCTCTGTGCATGTAATAGGATTGAAGGAAGATAATAAAGAAGACGAAGAGTTGGTTCACATAGCCCCACGCTGGGGGTGAACCACGTATATCATGTGTTGTGGTTGCTTTGTCTCATTAATGTGATTTATGCTTAGTGCTAAATATTTATGTATGTTAGATGCATCTGATATAGTAGCTTAGTGCTTAATAACTTGGATGAATGCTAGATATGTCGATGTTATGTGATAAATGGTCAAATATGCTTAGATCTTGTTGAACACTGCGTTGTTCTATAATTAGGGTTTTACGTGTGATGTGAATAAAGGGTTAAAGACTAATGAATGTTAACTGCTAAGTGCTCTGTTATAGCATTGAGATCACAAATCTGTGTCCCAGCTAGGTTACAGACACTTGAGTCCTGCAAACCCCCTTCCTCTACCTCGAGTGAAACTTCATCTACTTTGCAAGTGTTGTCAAAAGGGTTGGTAGTTAGGGTTTTGTTGGTGTGTTGTTGAAGCGTTGAACCCTAGGTCTGCCCCTATGCCAACATGCCCCAATTAAGGGGTAATGTGACACTATTTAGGGCTTATCATGCCCATCCCCTTTAGAAAAGTGTTGTCCACAATGCTTGAGTAATTTTGGATGCTTATGTATAAAATAATCATCTTCCCAAGTGGAATCTTCAGTAGGTAGTTTCCTCCACTTAATGAGATACTCTGAAATGGATCTATTCCTCAGCTAGTGAATTCTTGTGTCAGTGATAGCTTCAGGCTCCAATATGATTTTTCCTTCCTCTTCAAGTTCTAGAAATAAAGTTTGAACTGGGATATTTTCACCTATAACATTATTTAAGCATGAAACATGGAAAAGTGGGTGTACTCATGAAGATGCAGGCAACTCCAATTTGTATGCCATAGTACCAATCTTTTGCAACATCTTATAAGGTCCATAGTGCTTTGGTGATAATTTATTATCCTTCTTGGCTTGATTGAGGGACATTTTTTTTATGGTTATAGTTGATCTAGGTGGGTATCGGTGGCCACCCACCTTTCAAAACTAGCTCAAAAATGTTTTTTGGTAATTTTGGTAATTTACTATTTTTAGCATTTTTTAACTTCCAGGGCCATTTTGAGGGCCTAAATGAAGGTTTTTCAGGATAGAGGTTCTCAATGATAGTCAAAGGCTCTGATTAAACCCCCAAAATGAATCTCCTCGATGATACCTTTCCAACGAGTTATCTTGCATCCAAAATGGAGATCGTATGCCAAAGTTATGCCCCTGGGAAGTTGATACACCAAACTACCCAAAACAGGGCCCACAAAATTGTTAGCTTTTCATATTTCGGGGTTAGGGTTTTGGATTTTATTTATGATAAAAAGACCTTTGGAGCCTCATTGTAAAATCATCTTCTCACGTATGTGAGTATCCATCACATCTCTTCTCAGAGACAAGTTGTCACCATTCTAGCGAGTCTTTCACTCTGTATTTTTACAGACTTTGTACATTTCTTTCATTAATAGAAACCATGTATTATTGTATTTCTTTGTTTCTGGAAATATTTATGTGTATTTCATTGTAATATCTCTTCTTTTATTTCGTTCTCAAAAATAATCCGGAACAGTGGTATCAAAGCAGGCTGCTCTTGATCATTTTTTAGTGCATGTCCTTGACGAGGTCCGAGTATAGAAAGTTGGGTCTTGTGCTTGTCTCTCTTGAATAAAATCGCTCTCGCACATCCAAGAAACCCTCCATGGTGGAAGAAAATAAAAATGACTGAGCATATGATTCTATTAATTTGTTGCTTGATCAAGCTCTCACGCGATAGAGGGACGAAATGATGGAGAATTTTACCCACATCCTTCAACACCTATCGATAATAATAGGCACATATTCATCAAGCAACCACGTTGGAAGTACCTCTCCTTTCAAGGTACAAGTTAATTTTGATATTCCCATATTTGAAGGACAGATATATGCAGATGCCTTAGAAAAATGGTTAAATATGCTAGAAGGTTATTTCTTTGTTCATAATTTTTCTAATAGGGAAAATATCACTTTCTCACTCCTTAAGGCTCTCCCCCATGTAAAAAATTGGTGGGAAACTTACTAGGATCAAATTTACACAAAGGAGTATGGAATATATGGGGCCAAGCCCACTTGGGATTTTTTTGTGGATGCGGTAAAGGAACAATATTACCATGTTGGCAACTATGAGGACCAGTACATGAGATGGACCACACTGTGGCAAGAGAGGGGCCAAGAAATT
>ML806795.1:109715-122466 GCA_009831015.1 Picea engelmannii | reverse complement strand
CGGGGTTGGCCGGCATTTTTGCATGAACAGGATTCGACACCGCGACGACAAGACGGATGATGAGATTGTGGCACAGTAGTGGCAGTGGTTGGGAGGATGGAGAAGAGGTTGTTGTTTATATAGGTAATGAGACGTGGTCAACAAGCAGACGACTTCGGTAAAGCAGGGTCCGTAGTGAAGAAGCGGAAGACTTCATGGCCATTAACATCCGGAAAAATTAAAAATATGTTGAGGGCATATGGGCTGCCAGGGTGATAGTTATTGCATTGTGAGTAACGAGTTCTATATATATATATATATATATATATATATGTTGTGTAAAATTATTATTTATATATATTATTGGTTTAAACTAGGGAAGATTTAATTTTTTTTTTATAAAATTAGATGGTTTTTAGGCGAGGATTATATATTAGGGGGTTTCATACACCAATTTGATGTCTAGCTTCAGAGTTACCTTAAAAATATATTATTATTGTTATTATTATTATTATGATATTGTATTTCAATAACATTTATTTTTTTATTATTTATCAAATGTGAAGAGTTATGGAGTGTTTTCTCAAGAACATTTATAAGAACATGATGTCCTTCATTTATTTTTATGTTAAAAAAATTAATTTCATCGAATTTAAAAATGCAATTTTGACAAAGATTGTTTCATGGGATTCTAGTGATGACAATCCATAAAAGATAAAAAAATTAGAATGTTTTGCCTTCTCGGTGGGTTCAGGATTGCTGGAAACCAATCCTTGGTTACTGTCCAAGGATCAACCACCTCTCTAATCATTGGTTCATTTTCCACTTTCTGTCTGAAGTAGATCTTCATCAAATCCTCTCTACACCCTGGATTTTAGACATAGGAGTTATCATGCTCAAGTGTTGGACACCTGGTTTCCATCCCTTCAAAAGTAACTTCAACAAAAGGTGGTTATGGATGATTCTGCCAGATCTCCCGGTCGAGCTATGGACTCTACCTATTTTGGAGACGATAGCTAACACTGCAGGGAAGTTCATCCATTTCAACCTTCGCTCTCTCAACTGGTCAAATAAAAGGGCAACATGGGTCTTAGCTGAATTTGACCTTGAACTCGACCTTCCAGATTCCATCGAGATCAGAGTGGGTGAACACTCCTTCAAACAGGCTCTTGATTATTGGAGAGAACCTTTTAGATGTCACCTATGTTGGCAGTCGGGGCACTTGAGACGCAACTGTTCTTCTTCCAAAAACACTCCACCTAGTTCCTCTCTGAGTCTGACTGAACCAACCCCACCTTTGTCCTTCGAACAAGACTCCTTCCTAGGTAATATGCGGGACCTCTTCCCGACCTTCCTTTTCAAGCTCTTGGTTGATGAGCTCTTGCACTTAAAAGAAAACGAAGCATGGGTTCTGGAAATTGTTGAAGACTTTTGGCGTTTGCTTATGAATAAATTGGACTCCTCCTCTTCCCTCCCTACACCCCCACATAAGATTTTGTCCACTGCCACTCCTGCACGACCCTCACAAAATCGACCTAAAGAAAATATTCCTCCTGCTTCCCATCCTGATTATGGCCACTCACCTGTACCCTCCACACCTTCCTCTCAGTTCCCCCTCTCGACTGACCCACCCACTCAACCCCTTCCTCTGACTGCTCCTACCCTTTATCCTCCTGAACCCTCTGGCGAGACATCTACTCCCTCCACCCTCTCACTCATTCCACTCTCTCCCGTCCCCCTCATGGTCACACATTCTCTCCCCTTACTTCCTCCAGATCAATCCAATGTCACTATAAAAAAAAACAGCTCCAAATCCCCTGGCGAGGGTGGGCTTGCTGGCTTCACTTCTTCAGAGACCCCCCCTTTAAGAACCGATCCCACTATTCTTGAACCCTTTTTTCCTTCACCTACGAAACTTAGAGCACCCTTGTCGTTCAAACCTGCCTCTTAATGATCCTTTTATCTCTTAATCTCCGTGGCTTTAGAAGCCCCACTAAGCTAGCTTCCCTCAAAAGATTCTTCTCTAAGATCAAGACGGATAGAGTCTTTCTTCAAGAAACCATGGTCCGTAGCGATAAGGCGAAAGATCTCTTCTTGCAGTGCCTACCACACTGGTCTACTCTTGCCTTAAACTCTCTAGGCCGCTCTGGAGGCTTTCTCACTGGATGGAACCCCGATGTTGCAAATTTTCAAGATTTTGGTACTTCTGCAGGGATCTTCGTAGAAGGTAAGATTAAATTCTCAACTTCCACCTTCAAACTCATAAATTTCTATGCTCCCTATAGTGATCACGAGCCCTTTTGGCAAAATCTCTTTGACTCGGGCCTCCTCCATGAGGACAACCTCATTTTTGGAGGTGATCTCAACTTTACCCTTTCCGCTAATGAAGTGTGGGGTGCTTCTGCGAGGATTGATCCAAAGGCCGAATTTTTTGACTCTATCCTTCATAGATCGAGGCTTATTGATCTCCAGCCTTCAGTCCTCACACCCACTTGGCATAACAACAGATCTGGGGCCAATGGTATTGCCAAAAGACTTGACAGGTTCCTTTTACCTTCCAAGATGATAGGTGACCGTCTCCATTTCAGGTCTTGGGTAGAAAATTCAATGATTTTTAACCACCACCCTATATGTCTACAAATTGAAGGTCCCCCACGTCCTTCGGCGACACCGTTCAAGTTTAATTGTACCTAGATTGTAGACCCTGGTTTCAATTCTCTTGTCCACAATACTTGGGTGGATTTACAAGACTGGACAAACTCTTCGGCGATCCTTCTGCTATGTGAAAAACTTACACATCTGAAACAGGTTGTTATTAAATGGAAACATAAAAAGAAGCAGGTAATGAAGGCCGATCTGGTGCATGTGGAAGAACAAATTGTAGCACTCTTTGACAACAATCCATCACATATCTTTGATGCAGATGATTTAAACACCCTGCAGGAATTAACATGAAAGAAGAATGAGATTTTATCTCATGAAGAAGCCACATGGAGACTTCGCAGCTGGGCGACTTGGATTGAAAAAGGAGATAAGAATACAAGTTTTTTCCAAAAATTTGCAACTCAGAGACACAACCACAATGCTATCTAGGACCTGACTGATGCTGAAGAAAAATTAGTAACAACCGATTCAAAGTTACAAATGATGGCATTTAATCATTTTAGAACTCAATACAAAGCCATTGAGTCTGAAAACATAGATGTATAGTTTGATGTATTACAGACGGTCCCTCGCTTCTTCAAGGAGTCTGACAATTTGAATATTGGTAAACCTGTCACACTCACTGAGCTAAAAGACACTATTGAAATTATGCCCAAAGACAAAAGTCTTGGTCCATATGGATGGACTCGGGAACTTTTTCAGCACTTCTTTGAGATCATGTGTATGGATTTGCTTAGAGCTGTAGAAGAATCATGTCTCACAGGAATTATACCTGGAGAACTAAATGCAACGTTCTTCGTGCTAATTCTTAAAATCAGTAAGCCTGTCAACTTCAACGACTTCAGACCCATTGCTTTATGCAACTTCTCATACAAAGTCATCTCCAAGATTATTGCCAACTATATTAAAGATACTCTAGCCAAGTTTATCTCCACTGAACAATTTGGCTTCTTGAAGGAAAGATTGATTTTTGATGCAGTGGGCATCACCCAAGAATTTCTTCATTTAGCCAAGGTGAAAAAACTGAACTCGTTCATCCTAAAACTTGATTTAAAAAGAGCTTATGACAATGTCAGTTGGCAATTCCTACATTTGTTACTGGATCAGATTGGACTTGACAGGCTTGTCATTAATTGGATTACGGGTTTCATTACATTAGTCAAGACTGATATCCTGGTGAATGGGATTGCCACAGACTTCTTCTGCTGCCACCGGGGTCTCCGTCAAGGTTTCCCTTTGTCACCCTTGATTTTCTTACTTGTAATTGAATCACTCAGCAGAATGATGACCCAAGCAGTGGAAACAGGATCCTTTCAAGGGTTCAAAGTCACTTTCGACATCTTTATCTCTCACTTAATGTTTGTTGATGATGTCCTCATCTTGGGCTCCAGGAATATTGATTATTGGAAAACTCTCAAAGTAATCCTATCCAATTTCTGTGAGGCTACAAGACTATCTATCAACCACCATAAATCTATTTTTATTGCACAGAATATTGAACCAAATCTTAGGAGCTACCCTCTTTTAGAATTCAAAATTCATATTGACAGTCTTGATCAAAGGATGAAGTACCTTGGCTTCTCCCTGAAACCAAATAGTTACAGAGTTAGTGACTGGTCGTGGCTCATCAAAAAGATCGAAAATAAGATTGGGAATTGGACTCTTCGATGGCTTTCCTTGGGCGACAGACTCACTGTGGCAACTTCAGTCTTACAAAGCATTCCAGTTTATTGGCTTAGCTTGGCAAAAGCTCTGGTTTCTATTCTCCAATGCATTCAACATTTGATAAGTAGATTGATTTGGAAAGGGGGAAAAAAAGCCACCGGATTTCACCTTGAAAAATGGCAAAGTGTAGCAAAACCAAAAGAGTATGGAGGATGGGGCATTAAACACCTGACATGGTTTGCTCTCTCTCTTGCAGCCAAAACCTGTTGGAGAGGTCTTTTTGAAATTAATTTATGGAACAGAGTTCTCACAAAGAAATATCTAAAAGGATTAGACATCACCTCCTGGTTGCGTAAGGATGCCCACACCACCCAAAACTCTTCCATCATTTGGCAGAATCTGATGCGTTCATTGTCGATTATCAAATGTTGGTTGGCTTGGGAAATTGGGACAAGGCAACTTATTATACTTGGGCACGACCCATTCATTGGCTGCTTGGATTACTATCAGCTCTCCAATTCACTCCTTCAGAAATTAAACAACCAATCCATTTATTTGTTAGCCCAAGCCACTGTGAGTGACTCAACGGAAGCACACCAACAATGGCTGGACACTAGACATTTGAGATTAAGTACTGCACACAGCCTGGAATGGGAAGTATTCACCCAAAATCTCAGAAACAGTGGCATCCAATTGAGTAGTGCAAAGGACAAACTTTCATGATCTTGGAATCGTTCAACTGGTAAGGTCACGACCAGCTCAGCATATCAGTGCATACTCTACACAAATAAAATTGTCGTTGAAAAATGGTGGCATAAAGCAATCTGGATGGTGAAGGTAATGGTAAAAATAATATGTTTCATGTGGCTCTGCATAGAGGATCGCTTACTCACATGTATCAACTATCAAAAGAGAGGTGGAATCGGTCCTTCAGTCTGCGCCTTGTGTCTAAAAGCATAAGAGTTCACCACACACCTATTTGTGGACTGCTAGACCACTCAATTGATCTAGGTCAATATCCTCACTTCTTTGGGGATTGACAGTGAGTGGAAGAGGGTCACCTTTGAAGAAAATTTAAAATACTGGTTCCTCAAACTACCAAACTTAAAACACATACCTTTTTTGATTATGTGGGAGATTTGGAAATACAGGAATAAAATTCTGTTTGAAAACTGGACCAAGAATGTTCCCTGGATTTACAAGAAAATTCTCCTTTCCATCAAAGAACATCCATATAAAGAGGAAGCAGATAAAACAGAAGTACTATTAAACCTAGTCTACTTCAATGACAACACTATTGGCTTCTTTGATGGTGCAACAACAACAAATAAATGTGGCATAGGTATTTACTTAAAAATCACACCCGGGCACAACATCCAAGAACATTTTGTTGGAGGAACAGGAAACAATATGAAAGATGAGATGATGGGATTATGGGGAATCCTTCTACTTGCCACACACTTCTCATTTAAAAAATTAATGGTGGCAGGCGATTCAAAGGTCACCATTGATTGGATAAGTGACAAAGCCAATCTAGATCTTAACTATCTCAACCATTGGAAGGAAAATATTATCACACTAAATCAAGGTTTTGAAACCATAAACTTCATGCACATCCATAGACAGTTTAATAGAATTGAGGACAACTTATCCAAGAAAGCTCTCAATGATAAACTAGGGTAGTTATTTTTCGAAGAGCATGTTAATGGAACTATAGTTAGATCTGGGGAACTACATATACTATAAGGTGGCATCAACCAGAAATACTATTGGGTTATAAAGTGTGCTAGATAAATAAAGTGACCTTAGGATTACACAGGTAAAAGATGTAGAAGAAGAATGTCTATTCCATTCATGGAATAAACGACTATTGTAAATTGAAAGTTTCATTTGATTCTAATAAGAATAATAATGAAACTGTTTTTTTTGTATGAAAAAAAAAACACATACATAGATATATGTAGTTGGAAATTATGTCTAGCATGAGTGGTTAAGAAGAGTAGTTGTTATCCTCTCCACCTAAGTTCAAATTTAGCTTGTGATATATTTGTCCCATGTGCATTAATTCAACTAGCAAGGTACCAACACTCTCAATCTCCCTTAAGTGCCTAAAGGTGGGATGAGGTGTTTCCAAACATATTAACCCCAAGCATTGGCTCAAGTGGTTTGACATGCCTTGCCGATGCCATATTCACCAAGGAGATCACAAGGTCGAATCCACTTGAGTCACTTGGGGTTAGACATACATGTTGTCCATTGATGACATTTACTTCAATGTTAATCATAGATGTGAGGAACTACATACATACATACATACATACATACATACATACATACATAGATAGATATATATATATATATATATATATATATATAGATAGATAGATAGATAGATAGATAGATAGATAGATAGATAGATATCTATATGATGATGATGATGATGATGATGATGATATTTCATTGAGACCAATGTTGATTGGACCATAAGTAAAACTGATAAGGATTTAATCAATTTATTAATTGTTTCATGAACATGTGGCTTAGTGGTCAGGATGGGGCAACGCCATGTAAATAGTTAATCAACATTATGAAAGCCACGTAAAACAATGCAAGTTAATGTGGAATAAGTTAAATAAGCATGTAACTGAAAAGTTGAAGAAAATAATTAAAGGGGCAAGGAAATGGATTGGAGAGAAGGATAAGGAATGAGAAGTGAAGAGCCATGGTTGTTTTCCTTCCTTTACCCCCTAACTCTCTCTATTTATTCACTCTCTCTCATACTCAAAGGCATTTTTGACTAAGGAGGAGGAGGAGAGCATTATAAAAATTGGTAGACTTGTAGAAGAAGAATATACTGAGCACCATTCGACTATTTTTCCCAATTGGGTTCTCATTGAGTTAGTTCCTCTGTGTGTCGAGTATGGTTAAATTGGCCATTATGTTTTATTATAGCTTGTTGATTATAATTTGAATGGCTTATCTATATCTTAATGAGGGGAATGTAGAGCAACTTGTTGCATCTTGTTTTCATTATTGAGTGTATGTGAGCACATTGGTAATGGTGAACACACGTTCGGATAGTAATATTCACCTTTGGATGTATTGAGTGTTCCAACAATAGCTTCCTAGATTATCAACATTCTAAGAATCTTTCCCTCACTTTTGGTCATCTCAAGGATTTTTTCCTTGCATCCTAACCTAACCACCATTCTACCATGCCTCTAGTTGTCCATGAGATTGTTGGGGACGTTCTCTTAATGCCAATGAGTCCATAATCCATTGCATAAGTAGGTAGCCTTTTCTATGCTGCAATTAAAAATTTTCTTCCCACCCCACGAGGCGAGACCCAATCCTTCCTTCTTTGTTTCCCCGTGTTCTTCTTTTTTTGTCCAAACATTGTGGAAACCCTAGAAAAAGGATAGCGCACCCATAATTTCTCTTTCTTGTCCAAACTTGTTGTGGGAACCCTATCACAAGAAGAGAGCACCATGCATTGTTCTTGTTGTCAAAATGAAGCCAGTGAACTCTAGTTAGAGGAGAGATGCCACACACTATCTTTTTGTCATTCTAAGGCTCAACGTGATCTCCAACCTCGGGAATAATCCCATGCTTTATTCCTCACTTCCCAAATGTTGCATGTTATCTCCATCTTGTGGAGTGACCCCATGCATGCAATCTGCTCGTGAACCTTACCATGTGGAGAAACCCATTCCAAATTTCACTTACTAGTTTCCAAGTGTAAACCCTAAGCTTAATGTGTTTCGTGCAACGCCTCACTATTCCACCTTCATCGTTGGAGAATTTCCTCTACTTCCAACACATATCACAATTCAACATGACATTAAATACTATGCTACCCAGGATAATAACACTTCTGTAGAAGAACTGATCATATCGAGCATGAGTGTCATGGTTGGAGGAGGTGGCAAATGAGTTGAGTGGAGTTGTGTCTATATGCAATAATTATTAGAGTGAGTGAACCAACCATGGGTGATATGTTGTTGTAGCAACCACACATTTATATTAATTAAATGGAACGTGGTAGAGAAGACTATAAATGATAGTTCTCTCATTTATTACTGTTGGAGCATCCGTCCTTGTCATTGTTGATGTCAGAAGGTGTTATAACTAATGTGGGAGCAGTGCATCCTTTCTATAAGTGATTTGACATCTGAGTGATGAAGAGTTTATTACTTTTGCAGTTGTATTAACAACAATTTCCAATTTGAATGATGGATATATGAGTATATATTTGTTTGTTGTTGGAGTATTAAAGGAGAGTTGCATGTTGGCACTGCATTTACCAACAATGATCGATTTCTCAAAAGGAAAGGATGAACACTAAACCCAGGTGCAAAGGATTGAGGCTTGGTAGCCTCCAAAAGAAAGATAACCCTATGCAAAGGCTCATGGATATAGATGAGGTAGAGAAAAAAATATAATTCCGCATAGGTATCCATGTTGGTGAATAAAGTGGGCTATGATCCCCTATTACATATCAGTGTTTGAAGGTGTTAGACCTCCCAGAGTGATCCATAAATGGTGTTCCTATGGCCTATCCATTTTATCAACATAGATGCTTCAACAAAATAAATATGTTCTCTATTCTTTGGCTTGTTTATTGTTTGGTTTGCATTTTTTTTGGTTGCTATACCATACCAACTAAGTTCCCAAATTGTGTGTATGGGAAGGTTCAGGTCGAACACTCATTAAAAAATGATCTATGTGTCCAAGACTGACAATGAAGGAAATGCTTAGTGGGAAAATTTAGTCATCCAACAGTGGGGAAAAAATTGCCCATGGGGAAAATTAAGTTAACCAATAGTAAAGAAGATGTTTTGTGGGTGGATTTAGTCATCCAATAATGGAGAAAAACACCTAGGGGAAAAAAAATACCCATTGGATGAATTAAGTCGACCAACAAGAAATAAAATTCTCTATGGATGGATTTAGACACTCATTTATGGATAAAAATGCCCAGAGACAAAGTAAAATGCCCATAGAGGTCTAAATTCACCCAAGAAAAAGTAAATTTCCCTAGCTATAAAATAGAACACCTAGAGAGGTATACATTTTCCCAAACAAAATTAAATTCACGCAACAATAAAATAGGATGCCTAGAGAGGTATAAAATCACCTAGGAATAAGTAAATTCTCCCAACAATAAAATAAAACACCTAGAGGAGGAAATAATGTAGGTGAGTGTAAACTCAATAAACAAGAAAAAATGAAGCTCAGAGAGGATTGAGCTAATGAAGCTTGCATGTACTAACCAAAATCGAAATTTCAAGCAATACAACTCAAACCAAAACCATAATATACCTCCATAGAGAATAGTACACCCACATAGTATAAACAATAGAGATTTGTTTTTCTCGGGAAATTCATTACAATGGGTGAGCTATGCATGCCCAAAAATCTCATGCATTGTTATTCATGAAAACAAATGCATATTCCCATGTCTCAAAGATGCCTTCGCTCATCATGGATAGGCTCCTTGACTCCTTCGTCCATCGATTTTCAAGCAGGTTTCACTCTTTGAGATCTCATCTATGAAAACTTAACAAGGTCTCCTTGCCTCCCTTGTTCCTCATTCTTCACTACAACCTTCATTTTTAATGAGATTCCTTTGGAAGGAAACCATCACAATGGTTCGTTTTCACTTCCAATTTTTTCCAAAAGGACAAAATAAAAATAAAAATAAACATTACATCCTTATTATAAATTTACAAGAAGGTTTGACAAAGATCCAATTCGAATCATAGTGTTAGTTTCCCTCTATCAACAAACGAGATTAACACATGTCTGAGAAGCCAATTTGGTTTAAGTGTCCCTTTATAGGAGTTTTTTTAGACTACACACACACACATGTGCACATATAGCCATCTTATCTTGAGATATTTTAAGCACCAAGCACTAAGAAATTTACATCTTAATTTCTTTTTTATCTTGTTGGGCCCTTTGTTTTGAAAATTTTGCAATTTTGGGAAAGTGTTGCGGGACAACTGGAAGATTAAAAGGAACAAAAACAATTAAACGTGTCAAGAGCTAACTAAAATCATAAAAGCAATGGAAAAAATCAAAAGTTGCAGGAGCTAGTTGTAAAATCAGTGGAAAAAGGTCGAAAGCATCGAGCGCCAATGGTAAGACGAGAAGATAGCGGAAGAACAAATTCAAGAAGCGAAAAAGAAAAAAGTATAAATAAAAAGGCAATGTAATGGGAAAAGGGTTAAGATACTAGGGTGTTGATTGTATATAGAGAGATTATCTTTGTTGTTATTGTTTGATTTGGGATCGGGTTATCATAAACATATCCAAATATTGTAATAATCCATGTTGGTGTTCTTGTTGCACTCACAACAATTTTTTGGTTCTGTAATGAGTCATAAGGATTTAGATCTTGTTTCACAAGATAATTTATTGGAGAACCATGTTGCATGCCGATTTTGGTACTGAAGCTGCTAATATAATGGAATGTTTTGGGCCCTAAAATTTCTTTTAAGTTGATCTGTTATGTTGTGAATGATCTATGCTTATTTTGCGTAAACTACTTCCTTCTTATTTATCTATTTTTTGGTTACTATCTCTGCATATATTCGGGCATTAATATATGAGTCGGAGAGGCATAAACTCAATATGATGTTGCATTATCCTTAAATCGCTTCATCTCATAGTGTTGACCATGCTTCGAGTGAGACCTCCTTCCCTTGCATAAGGTTGAATATGCTAGCGTTCCTAGACTACAGTGGTGCCTTTTGTTGGTAAATTTCGAGAACCCTAGTCTCAATCTGGCGCCAAAAAATGGTTTCATTGTCAGGACCGAGATTTAAAGGGATATTTTAGAGTATGCCTCATTTGATCCATAAGTATGAGGTTGGGGACTGGAAAAAAGGCGCGACGTGTTTATACAACATGAAGCCGAGTTTGTTAAGAACCAAATATCAATATAGCATAGTAAAACCTCAGAATAAGTACTCAACGCCTTGAAAAAGATATAATTTCAGATGATAAGCCTCTTCGAGGGGGAAACCTCCTTTTACCCCACATAAATGTTCAAGTACAAGATGATTCCAAATGAAAATTTCTCCTTGGTATATATATGAGACTAGGAGGTATAATTACAACTAATGGAATAAAGCTGACATAAATAAAATAACATTACTAATGTAATATGCCCTAATTAAGGGCTAATGAGCCAATATTAGGGCTTAACATGCCCCTCCTCTTGAGACAAGTGTTGTCCGCAACGCTTGAGTAACTCTGGATGCTTTTGTATAAAAGACTCACCTTCCCAAGTGGAATCTTTAGCCGGTAGTTTCCTCCATTTAATGAGATACTCTGAAATGGATCTATTCCTCAACTGACAAATTCTTGTGTCAGTGATGGCTTCAGGCTCCAATATGATTTTTCCTTCCTCATCAAGTTCTGGTAATATAGTTTGAACTGGGATCTTGTTGCCTATAACCTTCTTTAAGCATGAAACATGGAAAACTGGGTGTACTCATGAAGATGCAGACAACTCCAATTTGTTCGCCACAGTACCAATATTTTGCAACACCTTATAAGGGCCATAGTACTTTGGTGATAATTTATTATCCTTCTTGGATTTCTTGAGGGACATCTGTTTGTATGGTTGTAGTCTTAAAAACACCCAATCCCCTACTTCAAAAATTATTTCACTACGATGTTGATCTGCTTGTTGTTTCATGCGATTATGTGCCATAGTCAGGTTGTCCTTTAATATTTGGAGAACTTGTTGTTGATTCTCGATGTGATCTTCCATTTCTTGAACCTTAGATTTTTCTTTTAGAGAAGAAGTGATGGAAGGGGGGTGGTATCCCTAAAGTGCCATAAATGGTGTCATTTTTGTTGCAATATGAAAGGAAGTGTTATACCACCATTTTGCCAAGGGTAACCATTTGAACCATTGTGTTTGTTTATCAGAGACAAAGAAACGAAGGTGGCCTTCCAGACATTTGTTCACTATCTCAGTGTGTCCATCATATTCAGGATGATAGGATGAGCTATGAGCCAATTGAGTACCCAAACAAGAAAATAATTATGTCCAAAAATGTCCAGTGAAGATGGGATCTTTGTCACTTACAATAATCTTTGGGCTGCCATGTAGCTTTTGAATTGTCTCCATGAATGCAGTGGCAACTGTACTAGCTTTGAAGGGATGAGAGAGTGCAAAAAAGTGTGTGTACTTGGTCAGTCTATCAACAATCACCATGACGACACTGTTTCCTTCAGACTTCAGTAACCGTGTGATGAAATCCATTGAAACCTCCTCCCAGCGTTGATTTGGGATGGATAATGGTTGTAAAAGACCTGGGGTCTTAATTGTTTCCACCTTATTTTGTTGGCAAACCAAACATTCTGCCACAAACCTTTGAACATCAGTTTTAAGGCCATCCCCAAAAAAATCCTTCTTGACTCTATG
>ML806795.1:66639-109263 GCA_009831015.1 Picea engelmannii | reverse complement strand
AACAAACTTGCGGTAGTAACCTGTCAAACCCAAAAATCCTCTAAGATTTTTCAATGTTTTGGGAATCGGCCAGTCCATCATGGCCTTAATCTTGTTAGGGTCTACCTTGACACCTTCATGAGATAAAATATGACCCAAATAATCTACCTCCTTTACTCCAAAGAAACATTTGGATGGTTTGGCATATAATTGTTTCTCCTTTAGTAGTTATAGCACCTTGTCAACATGTCACACATGATCCTCCTAAGACTTGCTATAGATTAGTATATCAGCAAAAAATACTAACAAAAATTTTCGAAGGAAGGGCTTGAAAATGGAATTCAACAACCCTTGGAATGTGGAAGGTGCATTTGTAAGGCGAAAAGGCATGACCAAAAATTCATAATGGACTTCATGAGTTTGGAATGTTATTTTTGGGATATCTTCTTCCTTCATTTTGATCTGATGATACCCTGAACAGAGATCCAATTTTGTAAAATAGATTGCTCCATGTATTTCATCTAACAACTCATCAATGACGGGAATGGGAAACTTATCTTTAATAGTGATCTTGTTTAGCTCTCTATAATCTTGACACATACACCATGAGCTATATTTCTTGAATACCATTACCACTGGTGCAGAGTAAGAACTTTGGCTAGGTCTAATAATGCTAGCCTCTAACATTTCTTCAACCATGCACTCAATTTCCCTCTTCTATGCGTAAGGGTATCTGTATGGCCTGATGTTAGGAGGAACACACCCAAGAATTAGGTGAAATTCATGATCACGATTTATAGTGGGTGGAAGACCTTTGGGAATATCTTCAAATACCTTGGAATTCTTATCAATGATCCTTTGGAGATGTTGAGGAATAGATGGCTTAGATGTTTGAACATCTAGTGAGCATAGTTGTGCAATAATGCCTTGATGCCCCTTTTTCAATAATTTTGTCATTCCATTAGAGCTTATCACCTTACTGGGTTTTCCTGTGATACCTCTTCACTCAATTTCTTTTCCTTCCAATGAAAATTTCATGAAAAGTTCTTGAAAATTAAAATCCACTATTCCTAATGATTGTAACCATTGCATTCCTAGTACAACATTTGCACCACCCTTGGGTATAGAAATCATTGGACTATTCATTACATATTCCCCCATAGTAAGATTGATCTTATTGCATTTTCATGAGAAATTGATAGTTCCTCCATCTGCAATCATTACTTGAAATTCTAGCGTTGGATATACAAAGAAATTGAGAGCTTTGGCTAATTTATAGTGAATGAAATTATGAGTACTGCCAGAATCAATTAGGACTATTACCTTTTTCTTTTTGATGTATCCTTCGATCTTGAGGGTTTGAGGAGTGCTAATTCCAGCCAATGCATTAGACGATATCGTGGGAGTCAACTCTTCAAATGAAATTGCTTCTACATTTTTATCTTGAGATGGTTCTTGTTCTTGTTCTTCTTTCTGTTCACAATCTATGTAGAATAATTTCTTCTCACCACACTTATGTCCCTTACTGTACTTGTTGTCACAATTAAAACATAAACCTTTTTCTTTTCTTTCCTCCAATTTTTGAGGTGTCAACCTTGTAGGTTGAGGTGTTTTAGAAGAAGGAACATTGTTTTCTCTATAGATGTTAGGATTGGTCCTTCTAGTAGACATAGCCATATTTTTACTTTCAACATTTCTTGCCACCTTAAATGCATTCTCCAATGATTTGGGTTCCCAAAGGTGAACCTCATGTTGAATGTTATCCTTTAAAGTTCCTATGAATACATCAATCAAGTGCTCATCTAAAATATCGGTTACCTTTATATTCAATCTTTGGAAGTTCTCAATGTGCTCGGTAACTGAACCCTTTTTCTTGAGATTTATCAATTGGCTAAAGAGGGTATTTCTCCTTGTATCCTCATAGTGTGCTATATTTTCTTCCGTGAAAATTGTCCAAGTGACGAGTGATTTGCGAGAACAAAGCCATCGATACCATACAAATTGATTAGGTTCTAAATACAAAGAAGAAATTCGTACCTTTTGTGTATGTGGCACATTATGTAGATCAAAGAATTGCTCCATCTGAAGTATCCATGTGATTGGGTCCTTGCCATCAAACTTCCTCATGTCGATCTTAGGAACGTGGTTGGTCTTCAACCCAAAGTTGGAGTTTCTCCATTCTTGATTCACCTTCCTTGTGTCCTCATCATGAATTTCATGGGATGCATTTTCACTTTCAGGTGTCTTCTCTGTTACAAAATGTTTCAATACTTCCATGATCTCCTCTTTTAAACCATCCATCTTTGCCTCCAACTTAGCTTCCATCTCTTGTACTTCATCTTTTGTTACTATCTTCTTTTGTAAACCATTTATGTCCCTACACATTTCTTCACCTTCATCAAGATTCCAAGTGGGATTTTATGGAGGCTTATTTGGTGTAGAAGTTCCCTTTTTGGTTGGCAGGTTGGCCAAGTATCACTTTTGAACCTTGATTTTGAGGTGGTTCTTCTAGACAATCTTTCTTTTGTTGTATCTCCCAAGTTTCAGCCCTTATGGGTATGAAACTTTCTTTTATGTACTTTGTTGATATTTCTTCTCTGCAATGCCACATGTCTGATCAAAATTGGATGTGCCAAGTGGAATTTATGGTAACTTCCCCACAACTTGCTAAGTTTTGGATTTTCCAGGAGATCTCACTTGTATAGTGTGCCCCACACAAAATAATTGATATAAAATTCTAAAACTCATACCAGAAATACTACAAACTTTCCACGATCCAATGAAATGAGTCCCACTCAATTTGTATACTCTAGGAATAAGTTATGATTGTTTTACCTCGAACACCTTCTTGAGACTAGTCAATAGGACTAGTCAGATACCCTATCTTACACAGGGTGTATATACAAATTTAAGATGACCCAGAAGATGAACAATTTACCACAGATACCTTACTCATTTCTGTGAATATCCTCCAGATTTCAGGGTTTGAAACATTGCAGAAGTATTTTTATAGCGAAAATTCCGCAATGACTCAGTTCAGGATGATTCTAGAACCCTATCTTGTATAGGTTGTATCTCAGAAAGTATAAGGCCTCAGGAGCTGAAATTTTAACCCAACATACCTTGACCTATCTACTAAATATACTCCATGCAATTCCTTCTGAAACATTGTAGAAAAAACATTATAGAAAAAATTCCAAGGTGTCTCAGATGTAGCTGTGAAACCCCAAGACCTTGAGCTTGATACCATATGTTAAGAACCAAAAATCAATATAGGATAGAAAAACCTCAGAATAAGTACTCAACACCTTGAAAAAGATATAATTTCAGATAATAAGCCTCTTCGAGGGGGAAACCTCCTTTTACCCCACAGAAGTGTTCAAGTACAAGATGATTCCAAATGAAAATGTCTCCTTGGTATATATAGGAGACTAGGAGGTATAATTACAACTAATGGAATAAAGCCGACATAAATAAAATAACATTACTAATGTAATATGCCCCAATTAAGGGGTAATGAGCCAATATTAGGTCTTAACAGAGTTGCAGAACAAAATATTTAGTGTTGTAAAAAGTATTTTTTTCTATTTAGAGCCTACTAGTGACCAATACAATATCTTTTGGCTTAAGTTCCCTAAAGAGTTATTTTATTGGTTAGATAGGCTACAAGAATCCATAGAATATAAAGATTCGATCAAAAAGAGATATGATTGGACCATTGAGATTCTATCAGCTCTTCATTTGTTAGATCATCATATCTCTCAAGAAGTTGACTTCTGGGTGTAGACTACTATGGAAGGTTACATTACCGAGTTGACTGTGGAAAACCAGCAAGAATTTTCTAAAACTGAAGTTGTATTCACAAAAGGATACATAGAAAGACTGTTGTGGTAAATCCATCTGTGGATCAAGGTTTTATTAGTAGAAGAAGGAATGTTGCTTGTTCCTTCAACTGATATGTTAGCACAAACCCCTGTGCTCGAGGGAGGGTGATTTATGAGAGTTCATGAGTTAGGTAAAGGGAGTTTTTTCTTGAGATATGGGGGTTTGTTGAGAGATAAGTGAAAGGGATGAAAGATCTCAAAGGAGAGATGCTATTATTGAAAAGAGATAGCCAAAATAGATGAAAATGTTAATGAATAGATCCGATTAGTCGTGGAAGGAGATCGACTTTGAGATTAGTCATAGAAGAGAATTAGAGGAGTTGTGGAAGTTCTAGAGATGAGGGAGACTAGTCAGTGGATGGTTGAAAGAGAAGGTTGGTGAGAGAGGTGAAGGTTATAGAGGAAGTAGACATGAGGAAGTAAATTCATAAGAGATGGATGAGAGAGTAAGCTCAGACACCACCACTGAAGAGGAATACTCAGCCAGGACCTTAGAGGAAGTTGCAGGAGAATTACAACCTGTAATTCTAGAAGGTGTCAGATTTCATTAGGAGGTAAACACAACACTACAAAAAAATGGTACCCACTATATCAAAGAAATTTTGTTTTGGAGGAAAATGAATCAACCTTGACTCACCCATTCCCCCAGTGCCATCTACAAATCTGGTAATTTATACAATAAACCCTTCTGTAATTTTTGTTATTCCTAACCCTTCTATTTCAACAAGTTGGAGTAGTGGTAGTACTGGAAGTATGGCAAGTTTTTCATTCATATCACAACCAAGACCTTCAAGGTTCATTTTAATAGGGTCTCTAAATCCCTCAATGGCCAAGGAAAATACAAGATCTCTCACCTGATACCCTAAGTTTTGGGGTAAAGGGGATGAGGATGTTGAGAAACAACGGTTTCTCTACGAAGCTATCTGGAGGTCTCGCGAGACTCTTGATGAGAACAAGTTAGTTGAGTTACAAACTAATCTAAGAGGTAAGGATATCAAATGGTACATGAAGGCAATTCAGTCGGGGTCTCAAAGGAAATCTTTCATGCTTGCTTAGGTGAAGAAGATATTTATAACATAATTTCAATTACCACAGTTAGAGAAACAAACCCCCTCTAAGTTGTGGGAGACAAAGAAGAGATATGGTGAGTTTGCATGGGAATACAATAAAATATTTAAGCATTCAATAGGGAAATTAACAAACCCTATCCATGGGGATCATAATAGAGAATGGTTATTCATATATTGTTACCTTTGACCTATATCCCCTTGACGCAACAAAGGATAATTAATTTGAGAGAAGCATTGGAGAAAGCCATGAATATCGAGGCTATGGAAGGTGATCTAGTGAGCTTAAGAATCATGAGACCTCCAGAAGATGTTAATATTACATAACTACTGGGACAAATTTCTACAATAACTAAGAAAATTCAAGAGTTGACCCTTCCTAAATTAGGTCGACCACAATTTTGGTGTACGGGATGCTATACAAAAGGTCATTTAGAAAATGAATGTTCGATATTGAAAGGTATAGGGACCTCTAGTACACCAATGTATCCTCCACCAGTTAGACCAGCGAGAGGAGTTGCAAAAGTTGTTGTTACGGTACCTTTTCATGGACCCATCCAGTATCATGCATTTCCAACTAATCAAGGGGGTTATAGTAATGAATATTATGAGATATTTAAAAGTAACGAGCATTCTCCAAGGAATTTTCCCATTTTACAGAAGTATACACCTGCATTGAATACCATGTATTATGAAATATGTGGATCACCCTCCCATAACACCAATCAATTTCATGCTTAGTATGGATTCACTTGTAGACAGATTGGACCGATCTACATTTAGGGTTGATGAGGGACCTCAAGGACATGGAGGAGTTCTTTTAGGTGGAGGTGGATATCAAGGTGTAAGAAATGGAAGAAGAGGACTAGTTCACTGCTACAATTGTTATGAGCAATGACATTTGGCAAGATATTTCCCACTTCCAAGAAGACCCTTGTGTGCACACTATAGGAATAAAACTCATGTTACTAGCTAATTTATGGACCTGATTACTAAATGGGAATATCATGGGAAGAAGAGATGATACAATATAATAAATTATGAACCCAAATCCATGGCCAAAAGAGGTGGGCCTAATATTAATATCATCACCATAGGAGAAGAGAAGACCAGTGATGATGCAAAGATCCCACATCAAATACAAATTCAGAATGTTGTACCAGAAACGAGTTGCGAAAAATGAGTTCAATACATGTAGTTGTGGAAACGAGTTCTAAGTTGAATCCTCATAAGCCAAGGGTTTCTAGAGAGTCATCTTCTCAGATGGAATATTCAGGTAAGCCACATAAGGTTGTTGATATTTGGATTCAACTATTTTTTGATATATTGGACAATGAAAAACTTACTGAGAAGTTGCATAACATAATGAAAGTGGCCTTGGGAGCTGAAGGAAACCCATAAGAATTTATTGTCGTTAACCTTCCAGAAAGGAAGACAAGTAGGGTTTAGAGGATAAAGAGGAGGAATGAAAGAGAGTTCAGGTCAAGTTCTCAGATTGATGACTTTGAGATCAAGGATGTTATGATGGAATTAGTCTTTGACGTCAATATCTTTCCAAAGAATACTTGGGAGGAAATGGGAAAGTCCAAGTTATTTTGTTCCCCTATTCAGTTGTAGATGGTGAACTAGTATTGCATTTTCCCAATACGAAGGCTACAAAATGTTGAAGCAGAACTAGTTGGTGTTAAAACAATAGCTGATTTTGAGGTTATTGAAATAATGGGGGAGAAGGACCCATATCCATCTCTTTTAGGAATTTATTGGGCCTATGAAAACTATGTTATCATTGATCTTAAAAAGGAAACTATGACTTTCTATTTTGATGGCATGAAGGTCACTCAACCACTAGATCCTTATCAGGGTCCAAGGTACACTGAACAGACAGACGATAATATGAAGATAGATGTCATTGATCAGTTGTATACTTTAATTGTTGGGAAATGATTTTATTATGTAAACCCCACTATAGATGGATCAATTAGTTGGAGGAGTGTCTATTTAGTGGATGAAGATCCTGAAGCATCATTCAATGATTGGAAGCAAGGTCAGTATAAGATTTTTTCAAGACATTACGCAAATCTTAGATCAATAAGGTGGATTTGAACTGATATAAGTGATTATCCAACATATGATGGCACCTCAGATATGCAAAGTTTTCTTATTGACATGGATAATAAGTTTGCGACAGAACAAAGAGTCTCATCATTTTACATAGCTTTGAATTCTTCCCCAGATAGGTGGTGGGATACCCACAAAGGAACTCTTTATTCTTGGGATGAGGTCAAGATTTCCATATAATATCGCTTACTTCTTCCATCACAAGTTCACCAGTTGAGTAAATATTAGAAGATAAAAGGCCAGTTGTTATCCTTGGAAACATATTATGGATTATCCAATCCATTTGAGCATATTCAACATTTTCTTAGAGCATGGAAAGCTGCAGAACTTCCCTCTTATCTATGGAGACATAATTTCTTCCATTCTCTAGGAATAGTTCCAAAATATTGGTATGTGCATGAGGAGACTAGAAGGAAAACTGCATGCTCGAAGATACTATAGAGTTAGTCCTACCAAGATTTCTCTTTTTATGGTAAGTCTTTGGAAATCACAATTGTATTGCAAAAAATTAAGAAAAAGATGTTTAGTAATGAACTCAATCCTAAGTATCCACCTACAATCTATTTTGAGCATGAAAATCTGCTTCAATATAGTTTTTATCCATCTCCTACATGAATACCCATGGCTTGTAGCAAGGTCGACAAGGATCCTGAGGACCCTAGAGACTTATAATAAATTTTACATTTGACCTTTAAAGAATCCATAGGAACACAAGAAGTTAAGGATACCTTATCAGGTGATACTAGCAGTTCATATACTCAGCCTCTGAAGTTGCGAAAACTAAATATCGAGAGTGAATAGAATCTGAAGATGGAATCTATAGGGTACTATTGGGATGATAAAACCATGACAAAGATATAAGATCTATTGCAGGAGTATGAGGATTTATTTCCTAAATTATTTTTAGAGATAAAATGGATTAAGGGAGATTTAGGAGAGGTGAAGATAGAATTAAATCCTAATGCTAAGCCATTCAACCACATGCCATATTTCTTGAATCCTAGAGTCAAGGAAAATGTTAAGAAAGAGATCAAAAAAATGCTCACAACTGGGTTAATTTTTCTTGTGGATGAAGCCAAATGGATTATTCCTATTGTAATACAGAGAAAGAAGGGTATTGATGATATAAGAGTCTGTGTGGATTACAAAAGATTGAACTCATCCTGTGTACATGGTCCTTTTCTTACTCCCTTTAGTGATGAATTCCTTGATTAGGTGGTGGGAAATGAAGCTTATTCCTTCATGGATGGTTTCTCATGCTATCATCAAGTTAGGATTATGTAAGAATACAATAAGAAGACTAACTTTACTACCGAGTGGGGTTATTTTTCTTATAATGTTATGCCCCTACTGCTTTTTCCATAATTGTAATTGTTTCCTTCCAAGATTTTATTCACAATTTTCTTGAAGTGTACATGGACAAATGGATAGTGTATATATTGCAGAAAGAACACACAGGTTTACTATAGTTAATGTTTGACCATTGCAGGAAGTTAGATATCTCCCTAAGCCTAAAGAAATGTATCTTTTGTGTTCCTTTTGGAAATATGTTGGGACATATTGTATGTAGAGAAGGAGTTTTGGTTGATCCTGTTAAGGTTGTTGTGATTCTTATTATGACCCCTCCTATGATTGCTAAAAACCTGTGGTCCACTTTGGTTCATACTAGGTATTATCATAGGTTATCAGAAGTTACACACGCATAATTTCCCCGCTAGAGAAGATGTTGAAGAAATATAAAGTCTTCAGCTGGAATCCCGAGTGTGATCAAGCTTTCAATATTCTCAAAGAAAAGATGAGTATTACTATTATGATATATCTCAATTGGAAGGTGGAATTCCATGTACACATTGATGCTTCTGGAATTGCTTCAAGTGTGATCCTTGCACAATCTGGTGAAGGAAATATGGATCATCCCATATATTTTTCTAGTGGAAAGATTTCGCAGGCCGAGCACAACTACACTACTATTGAAAGAAAAAATTTGGCCATGGTTTGTGATTTGAATTTTTTTAGAAACTATCTATTAGGAGGTCATTTTAAATTCTTTATTGACCTTTTAGCTCAGAAATATCTGGTTAATAAGCTTGTGTTAGAAGGGAGAATTTGTAGGTGGTTGTTTCCTTTTCAGGAATTTTCCTTTGAGATCATTTTGAAGACAGGAAAACTACATGTTGGTTTTGATAATTTTTCTCAGCTAGAATGGGGAGAGAGTGGAAGGGATGTAGATGAACAACTCCCAGAAACATATCTCTTTAATATTGAGACTATCCCAGATTATATTTTTGATAATGCAAATTTTCTAACTACTGGTACTATACCTGATAGATATTCCGCAACTCAGAAGAAGCACCTGGTGGTTTGTGCTGCAAATTATCATTTGATCACAAGAAAATTATATAATTTGGGGTTGGAAATCATCCTCAGAAGATGCATACTTGATCATGAGCGGCCTAATATCTTGTGGGAATTCCATAGTGGAGTTGCAGGAGGACATGTTGGAGGGAAGGAGACTGCCCAGAAGATACTTCAAGCAATATTTCGGTGGCCAACTATGGTCAAATATGCTAATTATTACACCAGAGCATGTTATGTCTATCAAAGAGTTGGTAATTTGTCGTGTAGGGACAAGTTTCCCTTACATCCTATTTAGGATCTTCACGCTTTTGAGAAAGGGGTAGTTGAATTTATAGGACCTATCAATCTGTCAACCAAGCACTCAAAGACAGGGTATATCATTACTGCTACAGACTATCTCACTCGTTAGGCTGAAGAAAAACCTGTTAGGGATTTCTCTACAGACACGACAACGAGGTTCATTTTTTAGAATATGATCATTACTTGGTTTGGATGTCCTAGGAGTTTGACTAGTGACCAAGGTGCACATTTCATCAATGAGACTATAGCCACTCTCACTCGAGAGTTCCTGATTCAACATCATAAAATTATCCCATATCATCCACAAACCAATGGTATAGTGGAAGCATTTTACAAAATTTTGGAAAAAAGGATTGACAAAAGTATGTTGCGTTAATCAGGATGACTGGGATGAGAGAGTTCCAGTCATACCATGGGCCTAAAAAACAACTACAAATAAATTGCATAAGCATACTCCTTTCCAACTTGTCTATAGTAAATAAGTAGTCATCCCAGCCGATTTCATCACTGTGAGTTTATATATTGTGCAAACGACTCATATGACAGATGATGAGTTTGTTGTGGGATGATTTGCAGAGATATTAGAACTATATGAAGCCATTTTATTAGAATATTTTCATTAGAATGTGGAGAAGGATAGACAAAAGGCTTGACATGAAAGGCCCATTAAGACCAACGCTTTTACGTAAGGTGATCAATTTTTTTTGCATGACAACAAGTATCAACATGGAAGTTAGAAATGCATTGGATCAGACCCTTCATAGTTGCAAAAATTCAGGAATCAGGAGCTATTAGGCTGGTGCAACTAAATTGTACACTTCATCTGGAATGGGTGAATGGAACACACCCGAATCCCTACATCTCTATTCACTGAAATAAGTCTCACAACACTATTTTCATAGGGAGTTAATAAAGTAGGTAGGTTTATGTTTTGTTTTATTTTTTCCCCTTTTTTGTTAATAAAACAATGACATGTCCAACTATCACTCATCCTAGAGTCTATATAACATTGTCAATTTTTCTAGCCTACATCACAACATTGTGGTCAGGGAGGGATATGTACCAAATCTTTTCTTCATTTAGTATTTTTTGAGGTCCAAGTCACTGTCATGTCACTTTCACTTTGTTCATTAAATGAAATTAGTATCTTTCTATTTTCTTTTGGTCATTGTCAATAATGTTCAATTAAGTCAAAAAGGTTTTTAGTACTTTTTTAATTAACCATCGATGTTCTAGTTAATTTATCGAGTGTCCCTCCATGTCAAATTTGTGTTGGTATTTGCACCCTTTATAACCCAAATCATCGATTATATTTTTTTGTGTTGGTTGGTCATGTCCATTGTTAATGTTGAATTATTTACAAGGCATCTTCCTTAATGAAAATTTAATGCTTATCTCTTGTCAGCTCATTGCAACTTCCTATAAACTTGTCATCTCTCATTCTCCAAGTCATTGTATTTTATCCTGTAATTTTCATATTCATCCCTAGAGCCTGTTGAGAGTTCTATAAATCCACACCTGCACCCTCATCCTTCTATTGTGTTCATATACCAACACAGGTTCTAACCATGAGTCGTGCTATAACTTCCCAAGGTTTTTTTCCAAAGATTATCGTTCCAACAGATGCCATTGACCTGTAAGTTGAAGTTATAGGATATCTATAGGGTAAAGTCGAGCAAACTCGACTCATCGACATTGAATTCTCTGATGGGGATTTGTTTCCCCTCATGAAGGTTGATGTATCCTGTAATATTTTTCACTACCTTTTAGAGAGGTGGACACACAATGGAATACTCCTTACATGTTATTGTGAGAGTCAACAATTATGAACTTGTGGGACTTGCCTATATTCGACACTACTAGTGAAGTTGGACTCAACACCAAGTTATTTATCAGTAGGGTTCATAGTGTCTCTTTGTGTCTAGATAGAAAGAATCCCATTCACATAGATGATATTCACCAATTGACAGGATTTTCCATGGAAGGGGAGGATTTTTTCAAAGGATATCAAGGTTCAGAAAAGAACGAAAAAGGAAAGGTGAATTGGATTTGTATGACAGCTTTGGGACCAGACGAGGAGGTTACAGAGCTGTCATCAACCTTGTTAATGATGAAAAATTGTGTTGTGCTTATTACATAATTTCCTATAAGGTAATGAACTACACAAAAGGGAATGCATGATGGGTGACATCTTTGTCGTTGACTTCTATAAACAGGGATCACCACTAAACCGGTGCAGATAGTTTCTCACTAAGATGTTATAGTCTTGTGCAGATGCACATAAGAAGGTTGGGTACTTCATATACAACTATCTCTTAGTCTCCTTTTCCATGTGGAAATGGAGGCATCCCCAAGGGAGGGAGTTAGCAATGACTCCAGACACTCAAGTAGCTATGAGGTTTTTTCCATGGAAAGCATAGACGAACACCCCCAATGCTTCATTCAATAGTGGTGCCTTCTTAGAGTGGTAAAATGACCTTGTCCTTTCCACCCAACGAATGAGAATTCCATAGGAATTGTTGAACATGCACACTAGTAAGATTTGGTTCATCATGAACCGAGATCATATATTTGTAAGGACAAGAGATGCATATCCCAAGAAATTTCACACTCCTCTTTTGCCTTACTATATCGATGAGGAACCATTAGGAAAATAGGTATGTTCATGGCCTGGAGTAAAGATGGAGAATAAGAAATCAAGCATATCATATCAGTTGCCCGCACTTTCACAATGAGAGGCTCCAAAAAAACTAGATGTTCTAGGTTCTAGAATGATAGTGTCAAAGAGAAAACATACACCCCCATACTTAGAGTAATAAGAGGAAGAGGAGGCCCTTCCAAGGTCAATCCTGCTGCCATTATTTCCATCAATCCTAGATACTACTATGTTCTCAGGTAAGAAGTTTCATGAATTTTTTGAGGTTGTTTTTACCAAGAAACCCCACAATGTTTCCCCCTCTTCTTCCACCACTCCCCCTATTATCATTGATGCAGTCTCACTCACTTCCTTTCCAGCACACACACAAAATATTTCCCCTATTCTATCCTTTGTTCCAATCATCACAATTGTTGACAACCCTGTGATCAAATTCCACAGTACCCCTATCATTGAATACCTTAGTCACCATTAGACTACCTATGGCACACATGTCTCACCTTATCCTCCATCATCCACTACCCATACTCATAATGAAACAACTGAGAAATAGTCTAGTGACCCTTTCACTAAGGCCGTAAGAACTACAATCCCTATTAATTTCCCTTTTCCCCAGATCTATAGGTCAATTTCCCACTCAACACCCCTCCAAAAACTAATCCCAATACATAGGATGAAAAATCAACATAGGTGCCATATCAAATGGATCCAAATCCTTCAAATGACCCTATGGATACCTAAGAAGAAACTACTTTGGCTCACGGCAAAAACTCAATCAAAGAACATGTTGCACAATCCTAGAATTATGTCCGGAGTGCACAGGAGTGGTTGGTATGCTCCCCCTAGATGTCCAAGAAAGGCTCACATGTAGCTTCCAAGCTACTTCTACTAGTCCATATGGCCCATGCACCCCATGTTTTTCTGAAAGATCAATTGCTAGTGGACAACCACTTGCATCAAGATTTCCCATGGATCCATCTATTACCAACGAAGATATTGTGGCCTGGTCCACACTTTAGCTAGTGAATATTATGCGAGCATCAACTAATCAACTTGAGCATAAGATTGTCACTACAAAGGAATTATTTGTAGTATATGAGGAAAGGGATCACGAGCATGAATTTTGCACACATGACGAGTCAATTGTTGAAGTAGTCTCTAAAACAATTTCTCTTGTGTGGCCCACATTGAGGTAGGTTTCCCCTAAGCTACTTACACAATGGGTTGAACTTGTAGAAAAACCATGGTCTCAATTAGTAGAGAAAATGGATATTCTCCAAAAACAAATAGAATCCATTCGACTCAAGGAGCAAGAGAATCCCAAGGCTATTCTTGAAAATATCATGTAGGTCGTTGTTAAAGGTGATACAGTATGATCATCCCTTCATACCCAAGCCGAAGAATGTAACAAGTTGTTTACAATGGTCAATGACTGGGCAGGTATGTTAGAAAAAAGAAACTCCAAGTTTAAATCCAACAAATGCACACATAAGAACAGGAAATAACTGACCCCATTGCACAACAATCCAAGTTCATGGAAATCCAAGAAGAAGATGAAAAACTAGATGGATGTTTGAAGCTGCTCAAGATGCCAAGAAAGAACTCATGGAATTTAAACTTTCAATTCAAGATGCATAAGTTGGATTCAGTTATAGAAAACGAATGGAAAACTATGCTCTCCACTAAGACCGTGAATCCAAATGTTGTTGCAAATTAAGATTTTGTTGTGGGAGATTCCATTTTGGTAATGAAGTGGTAGGATCGGGTGGAGAACTTTGAAAAATTCCTCTAGTAGGCCATCAAAATTGCACCAGAGTTGGGCCCTCCATTTGAATAAATCCCTAGGAAAGAAGCAAAAGGTTTACTCGGGATGAGTCAACAAGTTGTGCTTGGGGATTTTTGGGCCCTTCATTTTGAAAATGTAATAATTTTGGGAAAGCATTGCAATACATATGGAAGATTAAAATAAGAATAAACAGTTAAATGCATTGAGAGCTAACTGAAATCTTAAAAGAAGTGAAAACAATCAAAAGCGGTGCAAGGCAGTTGTAAAATCAATGGAAAAATGTCACAAGCATCGTGCACCAGTGGTAATATGAGAACATAGAAGAAGAAGGAATACAATAAGTGGTAAAGTAAAAGTATAAATAAGAAGGCAATGTAATGGTAAAAGGTTTAAGGTACTAGGGTGTTGATGAGATATAGAGAGATCAACTTTGTTTTTATTGTTTGATTTTGGATCAGGTTATCATAGTCATATCCAAATATTGTAATAATCCATGTCGGTATTCCTATTGTACTTGTTAGCGCAAGGTTGAGACCAGGGTTCTATAAGGTTTCCAATAAAAGGCACCGCTATAGTCCAACAATGTTGGCATATTCATCTTTTCATGAAGAAAATAAGTCTCACCCGAGGCATAGCCAAGACTTGGATGATGAATTGATTTGGAGAGAACAAAACATCATATTCACCTTAACATTAATAAGGTACATGTAGAAGATCCCAAATATATCCATAAAAAGTGATTAAATACTTAACCAGATAAGAAATAATGAGGCAACATAAACATAGATTCATACACATCATAGTGTATCATCACAACAAGAAATATTAGGTCCCAAGAACATATTTATATTAGAATCTACAATATTCCAAAATCATCATACATCATAGGTCTCCAACACAATATCTTGCGCAACAATATACGACTCCACATAACCCATTACAGACTCAATATCATGTTGTGAAGGAAACAAGACTATCAACATAGACCCTTACATTAGCAACAAAAGACTTAGAAAGAAAGAGAGTAACCCCAAAATCTAAGCTACAAGGATAATCTCTCCTACGCAACAAAAATAATAACAATGAAAACTACTACCAACCAACCAACCCCTTTCTTGTTACATAACTCCCATATTTATACTTTTCCCTTGGTCTCTTCTTGGATTCTTTATTTTGCTTTAGGTATCGTATATTTTGCTATTTTTTATGTTTTTCCCTTCTAGTGCTCACTTCTCTTGGCATTTTCTACTTCTCGTCCAATTGGAACTTGTTATTTATGGTGGTTTCCACTTCTTTTCCAATTGACATGTGGCACTTTTCCCAAAACTTCGTCATTTCCAAAAACAGAGGGACCAACAGGCCCCAACCATAACCATTGAATTGTCTTGAGTCAACCCTCTCATTCTTCACTGAAAATTTCTTCAAAAGGAGGGCCCAAATCTAGGATGACATTTACATCTTGCAGGTGAAATTTGTCATACTGCTTTACCTGGTCCTGCCACTTCCGCACCAAAATGGAAGCTCCCAGAAAAAATTCATGTGCAACTGCAACATCGAGCTCCACAATATTAATGGCTAGAAGTGTTTTCCATTCAGTATCTATAGCCAAATCCAACTATTGCATCTTGACATAAGTATCCCAAACTGCAGGCTTGAAGTCCCTAAGTTATTTCTTGCCAGCCTGAGTAGCCTCATACATATCATCAAATATTTCATTGTCCTCCTAGATCTCCACGAACTTCTCCTACTATGAAATGGGATCATAGATTGCCTACACCTCCTTGATCATTTGTTGAATTTGAATCCATAGTTCTTCTACCGATTTGTTCCTATGTTATAATATGTTGACCCAATCATTGACCATGGAAAGTAGCTGACTACACTCACTATACCAATGATGAAAGGAGGATCAGACTATGTCACCTTCTGCAACAACCTAGGTGATCATCTCAAGCATGGCCTTAGGCTTCTCCTGTTCCTTGAGCCGAATAACTTCTAGTTTTTAATGAAGGTTGTTCATTCTCCCTACTAATTGTGACCATGCTTCAACCATAAGCTCAACCCTATGCAATGGTGTAACCAGGGTAATATCCTCAGGGAGATAAGGAGAAAACTTCTTGAATGTGGGCCACACCTAGAGAAACTTGTCATAAATGGTTGCAATAGTAGACTCAACTCGTGTTCAAAATCCATGCCCATGATCATGGGTTGTAGATGTTGCAACTATGTCTTGACACAACTAGTGCATCTACTGTGTGAGCTCTTCATTCGTCTGCTCGACCGAAGTTATTCACCTCTCAATTTTATTAGTGGAGGCATGGATAAGATAAAAAATCAGTAGTGTGGACTAGGCCTCGAGCTCTCCACTAGTGAGATATGGATCCATGGACAACCTTGAGGAAATCGATTGGCCACTGGAAATAGATCATCCAAACATACTGGGGGTTCATGTGTCATCAGGACTAACAAAAGTAGCTCAAAAGATACATGCAATCTTGTCCTAGACCTCTTGAGGAAGTGTCCCAACCATGTCTGTGTGTTCCAGGAACAATTCTAGTATTTCATGACATTGTTATGGATCATGTAGTAATGGAGAAATATGTTCATTAATTGAGCACATATTATGAGCAGAATGCGTGTCCTCCTAGGTATCCATAAGGTCGTTTGGAGGATCTTGAATCAGTTGTTCTATCACTTCTGCAAATTTCTCAACCTGTGGAGTGGGTTTAGCTTTAGGCATATTATCAAGTATATTATGGTAAAGTTCCCCTTGCGAATAGGTGAAACCCCCCTTTGGATCACGACCCCTTCTTTGATCCAAAGACAAAATAAAACAAATGGACATTAACTTCCCTTTAGACCTATTTAAAAAATCATAGTAAGAGGAAAGAGATGGATGACATACCTTTTTACGATGGTTGTCTTCACTGGTCCATCCTTTGACCTTGTTGACCAAGTTCTTAGGTGCAAGATAGGACCTACAATGAACAAAGAGGAATCTCCTTTATTATACTCTATATTGTTATATGAAAATAAATCTATCTATGATGAATCTCACAACAATAGACATGCATGAGCCAATGACACAAAAAATGAAGGGAATAGGCCAAGTTGTATATTAATAGAAATCAATATTGAAGCACTTACAATCCAACGTTGACGTTGCAACAACTTGTCCAAGCTCTCCTATCCATCCCTCTCCTGAATGTATCAAAATAATAATTATTATTTTTTAATGGATTCTCCTCCATTTTCACCTTGGAATGCACTCATTATATAGAAGTTTGGAGGATTAACCATCATGAAGTATTTTAGGAAATGGTTGAGGATTTTTATCCATAAGTTGAGAATGAGTTTACTTAAGATGGAGCCACGAGATATGACTCGAATATTTGACCTCATCCTCTTGAAACTAACCCTTAGAATAAGGTGGGTTAGCCATAACTCTCTCTAACCACTTCAAATTTCCCACAACACCGAGCACATAACATTAACAATTCTCCCTATACATGGGAAAGGGAGCATTGACAACAGTTCAATGCTCCCTATACATGGGCAGGGGAGCATTGGCCTTCAAAAATGGTCAAAATATCAAGGCAAAAGGCATTGTTTCAACCTTCTTATGGTGGGTTTTATCCTCCACAATGACTTAGGGATTATGTAAAATGTTCTTCCATGGTGTCAAAGTTGTGACACTTAATAAAGTGCATGCGACACTTAGTAAGCTGCATATGAAACTTGATAAAGTTCATGCGAAACTTAGTAAGGTGCATAAGACACTTTATAAAGAGCATGAAACACTTAGTAAGGTGCATATGACACCTGATAAAGTGCATGCGACACTTACAAAACTTAAGTATGACATTTAGATGTGTTACAAATTCCCCCTAAAGTGTGATGTAAGAAGAGAAATTGATGGCTGAAACACTTTACAAAAATATTAATACAAGGGAATTGGATTAGGAGATCCTGGGGGAAGTTGAAAAAAACCATCAAACAATATATATGTATTATTATTGAGGAAGGAATACCTATGCTCATAATAAAATGACTCAAAGGATGATCTTTGACCAATACACTACGAATCCATGAAATAATTGACTAAGGATATGGCCACCAAACATACATTTTGGATCCATACCTCCATGACTTAATCAGGTTGTAGCCATGAAAGAATACACCATGGAGCTACGATATGACAAAAACTTAGCCACAAACCAATACAAAGTGGATCTATGTGACATAATATACATCAGTGATATTGCCAATATTATGGTTATACTAGAATCTTCTGCATGCTCAAATGATCTCTAATGCAGCCTGGGTGAAGCACATAACATAGTGAGCATCCAACCCAGGGTCTTCATCCTGATCCTGAAATAGTATGATTATATCCATGTGAATAGAAGTCTTGTTGTTGAACATGGTAGAAACCACTTGATTATCACTCATTAATGTATACCATTAACAAATGCGAGGGAAATCAACAATGATGAAAATGAATCCCAAGGTACCCTAATACATTCCAATGAATTTGAATAAATGATATGAATTTGAACATTCCTGGAATCATTTGATTAGATTCCAATGGTGTAAACCTACTATCAAAGGTAATGAAACATGCCATTGAGGCACGCGGGCTCCAAGGTACTAACTAGTTTCTAAGTCTAATTCCTGGATAATGTGTTTAATTCGATAGGAATAAACTTGTCGAAGGAGGTCCATGATGTGTCCCCCATCATTAACATGAAACATACACCGAAAGTGATGTAAGATAGTGGATTAAATGAGTATGGAATCACAGGAGGATGAAAACCGATAATACTACAAAAAGGTTGGTTTGAGGTAAAACTTCCCTTGAACACTTTGAGGCATGAAAAATGCCTTGGCAACATTGACTCAATTGAGAGATAGACCAAAAAATAGTGTGATGATCATTGGGGAACTCTTTGAGTGAGCTGAAGGAGTATGAGGACTCATAGGATTGGTATGAATTAAAGAAAAGCATATTATCGAAATGTCAGATGATATGCAAATAGGTACCATGTTCAAGGGCGACAACACATAACTCCCATAAGATTTCCCCAAAACTTAACCCACTTCCTTCAATTTCCCCCCACCATGATTGGCGAGTACCTCTTTGCTTTTTAATGATCTTGAGGAGGATAACATATGCTTGGTATAACTTATCTTCAATCATTCCCTCATCACATGTTTAATGAACCTAAAGAAGGATGGATTCGGTCCCGTATGGGTCCTTCAACGCATAAATTTATAAGCCCAAATAAGGAAAGCTCGGTGGTATTTTCATGTTTAGAGAGTCAAAAAATATCTTAAATACAACTCCAAGGGTGTTATTTTTTGTAAATTTAGTCCCCCAAGCTTGAAAAAGTGTAAAACAATACAAGGGAGAACTCTTATATTCATGATTTACTAGAGTATATATTTTTTGTAGCTATCCCATCCAGTCTAAAAAAGGGTTAAACTTATACCGAATAGACTCCCTTCCAAACCTTTTAACGACTGTGAAAGGAAACAAGATCACTCGAAAATTTGTTCATGTTTAGGGAGTCTGAAAAGAGATTAAAGGAGACTCCAAAGAGTTCCTTTTTCATATTGTTTTTATGAGCCCGAAAAATTGATAAAAATATGCTTGGTTTTACTTGAAAGAGTTCCTTTTTCATATAGTTTTTATGAACCCGAAAAAAGTGATAAAAATACACTCGGTTGTTTTCTTCATTTTTTAACGAGCTTGAAATAGAAAGTGAACTATGCTCAAGGTTGGTTTCATTTTTACACGATCTTTAAACAGAGAATAAAACTGTGCTCGGGGTTGGTTTGGTTTTTACACGAGCTTGAAACAAAGAATAAAACTTTGCTCAGGTTGGTTTCATTTTTACATGAGCTTGAAATAGATAATAAACACGTGCTCATGGTCGATTCCATTTTTACACGAGATTGAAATAGAGAATAAAATTGTACTTGGAGTTGGTTTCATTTTTACATGACCTTGAAACTGAACATAAATTGTGCTTGGGGTTGGTTTCATTTTTACACGAGCTTGAAAAAGAGAATCAAACTATGCTCAAGTGATACCCATTAATAGGTTTTATTCCCAACATGATGTCTAGAGGTTGGTACTTTTCCCCCAACATGATCAGCAGAAGCTAGCAACTTAACTCTAGCATGATGTTGAGAGGCTGGAGACATGCCACCCAAGATTCGTTTCATCCTACGACTCTTTTTCTGCACCCAAAATGACTCCTGGATGCTAATAGGAATAGGTTCACTAGATAGGGAGGAAGAAAGAGGATCAACTAACACATGCAAAGGAAATGAAGGTTCATGTACTAGATCAAGTGAAATATCAAGTAGAGGGGATTATGTTTCATTTTTTAATGAGCTTGACACAGAAAGAAAACTATGCTCATGGATATATGTTTCATTTTTTAATGAGTTGGACATAAAAAATGAATTGTGCTCATCTGTTTCATTTTTAACGAGCTTGACATAGGAAAATAACTATGCTCGTGACTATATTTTTCATTTTTTAATGCGATTTACACAGAAACACGAACTATGCTCATAATCCTTTGTTTCATTTTTTAACGATCTTGACGTAGAAACAAGAACTTTGCTTGAAATCCTCTATTTCATTTTTTAATGATCTTGACACATAAACGAGAACTTTTTCATAATCCTTTGTTTCATTTTTTAATGAGCTTGACATAGAAAAAAGAACTTTCTCAAAGCCCTTGACCATGGCTTCCAAGATGTTTTCATTAGAAGGAATAACAATGCTATGGAAGGAATACATGTCAAGGGACTCAGTAGGGGTAACGAGGTGAAGATCAGGTGCTAAATCCCCTACTGAGTGGTTCACCATGTCAACTACCGGATATAATTCTAAAGAAAGCAAGCATACAAAGAGAGGATCATTTTCATTCGAAGTTGAACACATGGGACATGATGCCACATAATTAACCTGTGGTGGGTGGGATATCATTTTCATATAAGGAACACTTAGGGGAGTCATATGTTTGCCACTCATATCAGGACCAACAAACAAAAGTTGTTCAATGGTCGCAATATTTCCATTATGAGGGAAATATATCACTAGGAAGAGTGTGGACATGACAACTTTCATATCATAAACATAGTCCCACCCAAGAAGAAAATTAAATTCCAAGGGGTCTTTGACTATCATAACATCAATACATACATTTTTTCCTCCTAAAGTGATGGATAGTTGAGGAAGGATACCTAAATGTTGTCTAGGTCTTCTATTAAAATCTTACAGATGATGGGTCATTTGCAAAGGCTGAGGGGAACCCATATCTTTCCAAGCACTTGAGGATATAATGCTAACAGAATCACCTTCATCAACAATAGTTCTATGTACCATGATATAATCACAAACTTGCATGATAATTTGGAAAGGAAGGAGAGGCTCTGTCAGACTATTCCAATCAAAGGAAATGACCTCAGGATTTGGAGGGGGTTCTCTTGAAATGGGTGAAGTACCCCCTTTTATGGAGGAATATGAAGTGACAAGAAGTACCTGAGTGTATCCACTTCACTCTCCAAGGGAAGAGTGGTATCAATCAAGGATTCTATTGAATCAACCACTTTATTAACTTCACTCTCCAAGGAGAGAGAGGGATCGACCAAGGATGGAATCAGACCGACCACTTTATCAACCAATGGTTGGTTGGGAGAAGGTTCATGGAAATCAAGTGGAGGTTGTTTCTTGGAAATAGAAATGTGTCCAACAATTTTGAAGCTTCATCCATACGAGTGGAAACGTAAGTGTGGCGCATTTCCCTGTATACTAGTAAGGAATCTCGACTTTACCCTTTTTTTACCCCACCCTAATGATTACTGGTTGATGGGTTGTCACCAACATGACCTACAACGACTAGAAACATGGGTTATTGAGAACCATGAGACCACACTTCTAAAACCTTGGGAATAATGGGGCAATGTTTAAGAAGGTGGTCACCCTTACAAATCCTGCAAGGGAATTTTGGCTTGCAACATGTGTTGGTAGACTTTTCAATACCATCAATACTCTCAACATGATTATCAGTGGCTCATTGATTTCCCACTTTCTTATTTATCTTCTTAATGTTCTTCCTTTTCTTCTTCTTTTGAACCTCTTGGTTACTAGTATTAAGACTTTCACCAGGCGAAGAAGAAGAAAGGGAAGAAGATCCAATGAGCGAAGAAGGAAAAGGGTCAACATGAGGTTGATGTTCTTGGGGTGGAGGGATTTCATTCAAAGCACCAGGACCAGTTGGGATCACATGAGTGGAAAAAAACCATACCGGTAACCCTATGGTGAATACGGGATGACTAAAAGTAGCAATATAAGGAGGACCAATGTTTCTAAAACAAGGAAAAACAAAAGGTTCCCCATGAAAAGGGGTTCCTTGGTTGGTAGTCCCAAGAATTTTTTCCATAGATACAGACTTAACCTAAGGTTGCTAAATCAAAGATCACAAACTACCAAAGTCCCTATAAGATAAGAGCAAGAAAAAAACTCCCTTGTAATAGGGAAAAAATGAAGTAAGGATCTTTCGGAGATGGGAGATGAGGTCGTCAACAAAGATATGAGAAACAGTTACCTCGACCTCCACGTAATAAACCTTCTCGATGAAAGAAACCCTTTATGCATGGGGTGACCCTCCAAAGTCACTGAAAATGTGATACGACATCTTCCTCAGGTACCATGGGAAACCCCCCACAATCACCTTTGTAGATACCTAGGAAACATTACTAGCGTTACCAACTCACAGTCAACTTCCAGGGGGTACATTAGATAGCCGGGATCGAATGTATCGGTAGGATTAAAAATTATGAAGATCTTCTAGAGGATTGAAGACAAGTGGACCGGTAATACTCCTAAGGACCTCGAACAAATTTGATATTTCACGAAGCACCGAGACCAAATGAACCAATAACACTCAAGAAAAACCCCCAATATACACTCTTTCCACTATGATTGGTCACACTTTGGAGGGGTAATCTTTGATTCTATTCCGCACATGACCTTGTGTTTATCCCCTATGTTATAGGGGGTTCCCATCTATGCCTATACAACTATTTGATTTTTTCACTCTTTATTGTTTAACAATCTTGTTTCAATGGACTTGGAGAATTTACTCTCCACCCTACAACCAAGGCCCTAAAATCATATACTTGTTGGTTTTCTATAAAATAAAATAGACTAATTGTTTTATATTATGAGCTTGTTCCTTTTATGGTTTTTGTTACTCAAAAGGATAAATGGAAGTTAAACTATATGGTGTTATCACTCTGACTCCAAGAAGACTTCAAAAGAAAAAATGAATGGAATGCAATATTTAGTTTTGACGAGGCCTATATATAGAAAGGAGCAAGCGGTTTCAAGCAAAGAAACAAGTGTAGCATTCAATGCAAGAAACATGAACGACTCTTTGAATGAAAAATGTGTTTGGTATATGAGTCAAAGAAACTGTAGGATACACGACTCTTGGCTCCACCCACTAACTAGAATGCAAGAATCATTGTTTGTTTTTAAATGTAATGAAATTATTTCAAATGCATTGTTTGCTTCTTCCTTACTTTCAATGAAAGATTTCAATATTGAGGAAAAGGATTACAAAGAAAAAAATCCAAACAAAACATGCACTCAAGCAAGAAATAAAAGAATCCAAATGTCAGAATGCTTCTAACACAAGAACAAACAGATGGAAACTAGAGAATAACACTTCTTGTAACCTCGGAAATTGAGTGGAAAGAATCAAGGATTAATGTCAAGTTGCAATAATACCACAGAGCTTCAAAAATTCAAAGGATAAAAAAATTTCCAAATAAAACCATAAAAATCTAAAAAACAATGCTCAAAGAAACACTTGCAATCCCAAATCAGTGAGGAAGACTTCAAAATCAATCAAGTAAAACACTTAGAAAGTCTTGAAATCAAGATACCAGAAGTTTGAGAACCTTCATGATGAGGATCAAACTACTGGTAAGACATACTTTGACCAAAGGATCAGGTTATCCTAAGGTAGTCATGCACATTTCACAATTTGACGGATTTGCAAACTCAAAATAGGCAAGAAAAGGTGATAATTACTCAACTTCAATCAAGAAAATAAAAAATCAAGTTGATAGGACTCTAATGAAAATATTTGAGTCAAGAATATGAGAAAATAGAGGCAAAATGAGCTCAAAATGGATAGAGGAAGGAGATCAATGCTCTTGTAACAAGGTAGACATGGTGTTGAAAAGAGGACAACGACCCTAAAAAAACTAACAAGGAATGGTTATAAGGGTTTTCAATTCTCCGTAGGACACTATAAGGGAGTGTTGAAGCCTAGAAGTGGTCGAAAAAGAACAAAATGTTTCCCATATTAAACAAAGATTAGGAATAGTTCAAGCATCAAAATAAAAAAGAAACAAGAGACAAACAAGATTCAACAGGCTAGAAGAACCAATGAATTACTCTTAAAAGTTAGTTCCCTAGTGGAGTCTCCAATTTTTTGTTATGGTAAAGTTCCCCGTACAGATAGGTGAAACCCCCCTTTGGATCAAGACCCCTTCTTTGATCCAAAGACAAAAGAAAACGAATGGACACTAACTTCCCTTTAGACCTACTTCAACAATTAGAGTAAGAGGAAAGAGATGGATGACATACATTTTTACGATGTTTTTTCTCAGTTCTCCATCCTTTGACCTTGTTGACCAAGTTCCTAAGAACAATATAGGACCTGCAATGAACAAAGAGGAATATCCTTTCTTCTACTCTATATTGTTAGATGGCAACAAATATATCTATGATGAATCTCACAACAATAGAAATGAATGAGCCAATGACACAAAACATGAAGAGAATAAACCAAGTTATATATTAATAGAAATACATAGTGAAGAACTTACAATCCAACGTTGACGTTGAAACAACTCCTCCAAGATCTCCTATCCAACCCTCTCCTGAATGTCTCAAGATTAGAATTATGATTCTTTCATGGATTCTCCTCCCTTTTCACCTTGGAATGCACTCATTATATAGGAGTTTGGAGGCTTAGCCATCATGAAATATTTTAGGAAATGGTTGAGGATTTTTCTCCATAAGTTGAGATTGAGTTGAGTTTAGTTAAGATGGAGCCACATGATATGACTTGAATATTTGACCTCAGCCTCTTGGAACTAACCCTTAGAATAAGGTGGGATAGCCATAACTCTCTCTAACCACTTCAACACTCCCCAACACTAAGCATAGATCATTGACAATGCTCCCTATACATGGGTGGGGGAGCATTGAAAAGAGGTCAACGCTCCCTATACATGGGAAGGAGACTGTTGGCATTAAAAAATGGTCAAAATCTCAAGGTAAAAGGCATTGTTTCGACCTTCTTATGATGGGTTTTATCCTCCACAATAACTTAGGGATTATGAAAAATGTTCTTCCATGGTGTCAAAGTTGCAACACTTAATAAAGTTCATGTGACACTTAGTAAGGTGCATACAACACTTGATAATTCACGCGACACTTAGTAAGGTGCATACAACACTTGATTAAGTGCATGTGACACTTAGTAAGGTGCATACGACACTTAAGTGCGACCTTTGGTGGTATAACATTTAGGTGTGTAACAAAGTGGGACATTAACCTGTGGAATTTTGGGAAAGGGGTACAGAATGGGGACTGCGGTTCCTATTAGCACATAAATTTGCATTTTCAAATTTGGTCATTTTGCAGCATTATGGCACTTTTGCAGGTCAGTTTTGCAATGCCAATGAACTATATGATTTCGTAGCACCTGCAGTTTCAGTTTTTCTTGCAAATTCAAAATTTTCCACCATGAAGCTAGTTGTTGGTGCCATTTTTATCAATGACAAAATATGGAAATATTGGGAAAAAATTTATCAGGTTTGGAAAACAAAAAACTTTCTTTTTAAATATACTAATTCTCTCGGGTTTATTAGCAAGGTGAAAAAACTGTTTGTAAAATATATTGGGCCCGAGGCCAATATCTCCAAGTCTTCCAATTATCAAGCCAAACCAAGTATTGCAACACAAAATAAGGTGCCATAGAGGAGCCCAAGCCTACAATCAAGGGGAGGAGCATAGTCTTTTCACAACGCGTCAACATGCATTGTATATAATGGTGTATATAAACACCAAAAGGTGTTTGTATCTTATCCTAACAATGTGGGATAAATCCCTCATACCATAATAAAAAAAGCACCCAGGTGTTGGAGATAGTCGATGCACAACTGTCCATGCATTAGCAATTAGGGAACGTTGGTGGAGAGCATGCACATATGTAGAAATCTTGTAGCTAAGCTACCAAATGTCAATATTACAATTTCCATAGTCAAAGAAAAAATGCCAAGATTTCCCAAGATTTCCCAGTAGAATGGTTGTCTCATATTTTTTGAAACGTTATAGGAGATTGCCTATGAAAGCACCATTGAAGCCCACAAGTCAGGTCCCAAATGTATCATCGAGTGTATATTGAAGTGTGCCTAGAGGATAAATTATAGGTTCAAAGCAATAATATTTTGAGGGTGGATGCCGAGAGAGAAAATTCATGGGCTCCTTTTTGAGTTTGTTGTAACTCTTTATTATTATAAAAAAAACTGAAGATATCGAACTCCTAGGATCAGGGGATAAGGAAATGGCTATATTTTGGAAGTTGTTCAAGGTTAGTAGGGTTGGGTCCATATGCTCAAGAGATTTGGAGGAGCAATTTACCTACTTATTTGTAAGCTTGAGGGAATGTGATGTAAATTTTTCTACCATGGAAGATTCATGAAAGTTGTTTTTATCATAATGTGATTTATTTGTTCTCCATTTCTTCTTACATCTTCTTGCTTGAATATAGTGCAAATTTTGAAAATCAAAGGATTCTTGTGATTAATAAATCCATGAGAAGCAGAGGATTTGTTGCATCCTACTTGTTAATCATTGTTTTATTTCAAGTATCTTGCATTCGTTTTGCAGAGATGATTATTTCTTTATGGATGTTCTTTTTGTTATCTTCTTCACTCTTCTATCCATCATTATATAAACCTTTCTTCTGGTATGTAGCTTGATTTCCTTCAATCTGCAAAGAGGTTTTGACTCCATGCCCAATGTTGTAGATCATTGATCTGCAATTAATTTTTTTTCCTCTCCTTTCTCGTAGAGTCTTGATGATCCCCCTACCAAACTCAATTTAATTATTTAAATTCTGATGGGTACTAGGCTTATCCTTATAACAGTCTAAGGATAACTTCTAGTGCTAAAAGTGCTTATGGTCATAGCAAAGGGGTCAATATAATCTATCTAAGTGGTGTCGAGATGGGTGTGGGAAGGGGATGATGTAGTGGTAGATGGGGTGTTTGCGACCAAGCTAGGTTTTTGGTTAGTGAGATCCTCAATGGTGGGAGTGGGCTTTGTCTTAACTCAGAGGTCATACAGAATAGTGATAATGGGGACTGAGGAGGATGGGGGTGGTGGTGCTAGCTTTAGGTGGAAGGGAAGAAATAGGAATGACATTTATGATAATGGTGTCAGTGGTGGATGTGGACAGAGAGTTGTTGCATGGTTTCTTAAGAGGAAAAGTGATGGAAATGACTTTGTGGAAATTTTTTCCAGGGATTGTGGCATCATTTGGGATTGATGGGAATGGGAGAAGAACTGACTTGGCTAATGTCTCCTCATCTCCTTATTCCTCGGAGGTCGAAGGCATGTGCTATCATTTCGTTTCTGTTTTTTTGGATCCTGGAATATCTTCTGGTGTTGGGGCCTTCCGAGACAACATGGAAGGCACCTAAAAAGAGACGTCAAATTGCTTTTACTCTTTCTAGACTCCAAGCCATGAGAATATCTCCTTGTCTAGATCTTTATCATCAAGTTATTAAGGGAGTGGAGGAGTGTGAAATTGTTTTGTCGTTGTACTGAGAGGCCACATGAAGGTGTTATATCTATTTTTGCCAAACCATAACTTGTTGGTATGGCGATTGGGTAGGTCCCGAGGTATTCTCATGTGTTGAGTGGTGTCAAAAAGGTTGTTAAACCACTATAGGAAAACACAATTGTTGAATGAAGAATTGGTGGTATCATTACAGATGTGCCATGGCTCGAACCTCATTGCCACTCGACTATTTGAATTTGTTGTTAAGTCCCTCCCTATCAGTGGCTTCCACTGTCACATAGAAAATGAAACTAACAGGTATCCATATATAAAATATCCTACCTTATCATATTCATTTATGCAAGCCTGCAACATTTCTATCCTTAGTTATTGTCACCAGTTCATGACTGCTCCTTATGAACAAAAATACGCAACTAAGAGGGCATCTAATGTGCATTCTCCTTGTGTGTAGGTTCTCATGAATTTGTATGTGATCAGGTAACACAAAAAATGAATTGTTTCAAGTAGAATGGAGGCTCCTCAACCACCTCATATAGTGTTGAACCTGTCATAGAGACTAGGATCTCATTTCTTATTTATGCACTTCCCTGACCCTTGGAAGTCGTTAGTAACATCATCAATATGATATGGTTTATATCATCCACATGGATAGGGTAATATTTGTATAACCATAGAGAGTTGTTGTGGACGTGATTGATGAGGAAATTGGTGCAACACTCGACTTCTCCCATAGTGTCAAACACTGGAAAATATCACAAGTTCATAATTGTGGAATCTCGCCTTCAATTCCATTCACACATATCTCAAAGGAAACATAATATATTCTATATAGAATTCTACGTTCATCTGAGGGAATAAATCCTCGTCTACGAAATCTATACTGATGAGCCAAGTTCACTTGAATTTCCCCTATAGGTCTCCTATGACCACCACTCGTGGATCAACAAATTATACAAAAAAATCAAGATTTGGAACAACATCCCAAGTAGTTCCAAATCATCCCATGTTAAAAAACCTATGTTGGTATACGAACACAAAAGGGGGTGAGAATGCAGGTGCAAGTTCAAAAATTGTTGAGAAGGCTCCAGGGATGAATATGAAAGTAACTGGATAAGGCACAATGGCTTGGATGATGGATGATGACAAAGTTATAGATAGTCCCAAGGAGGTGGTGGAGACTATCAACGTGACTGTGAGAAGACATGAGGCTCGGGAAAGTAATTATTGCACGAAAGGTTAATCAGAAAGGTACTGAAAATCATTTGGACTTAATTGACTCATATCAGAAATGATAGGATGACAACCAAAAAGGTACCGATGACATTTAATGAACAAATTGACAATGACATGGCACATACTTTGAACTTGGAAAATGATAAACACAAAAATATTTTATGCATACCTCCCCGACCACAATGTTGTGATTTGGGTTGGCTGAATTGACAATAACATCTATATGCTTGGACAAGCGATGGTGAAAATGTCACTGTTTATTGGACGAAAAAGGGAAAAAAAAATTAGAAATATTCCTACTTTATTCACTCCCTATGACAGGAGTGTCGTGGAACTTCTTTCAATGAGTATAAATGTAGATCTTTAGTCATCACCATTCACCCATCCTAGATGAATAATTTCATTGAGCTACATCATCCTGACATCTCCAGATTCACGAATTTCCACAACTATGAAGGTTTCAAAACAATGCATTTTCAATTTACTTGGATGTGTTTTATACTTATTGTCATACAACAAAACTTGATCACCTTGCAAAAAAGTATTAATATTAATGTGATTTTCCTTCCAATCCTTTTGTCTAGCCTTTTTTACAGTTTGGTGAAAATCTACCAGAAATCGAGCCTCATCCAATTCTAACAACTTTGCAACTCATTCCACAATTATTGCTTCATTTGTCATATGAGTCACTTATGCAATAAATAATCTTGGAGTGATGAAATCGGCTGGGAAAAATGCTTCTCTGCCATAGACCAGTTGGAACATTGTATACTTATGAAGCCTCTATGTAGTAGTCTTATAATCCCATAATACTATTGGAACTCTTTCATCCTAGTCGTCCCTATTTGCATAATATACATTGGTTAATCATGTCTCTAGAATATTGTTAAAGGCTTCAAATGTATCATTTTCTTGTGGATGATATAAAATATTTTTTTGATGTTGAATTAGGAACTCACGGGTGAGAGTGGCTATAGTCTTGTTGATGAAATGTGCACTCTGATCGTTGTTCAAACTCCACGGGCACCCAAATTGAGTGATGATGTTCTAAAAAATAAACCTAGTTGTTGTATCTATGGAGCAATATCTAACTGGTTTTCTTCATCCCAACAGGTGAGATAATCGGTAGCAGTGATGATATACCTTGATTTTGAGTTATTGGCTGCCAGATTAATTCTTCCTATGAAATCAACTGCCCATTTCTCAAAGGATTGAAGATATTGAACAAGATGTAATGGAAACTCATCTCCACTCAATGGATTACCAACCCTCTAACATACATCACACGCTCTGGCATATTCCTTGGCATCTTTGAAGACAATAGGCCACCATAATCCTGGTTGAAGTATATTCTGGGAAGTCTCTTTCCCTCCCACATTTCCTCCCAAAACTCCACTATGACATTCCCACAAGATCTCTGACCACTCATGATCAAGTATGCATAGTTGAAGGATGTTTTCTAATCCCAACTTATATAAATTTTCTATGATCAACTGATAATCTATAGAACGAACCATGAGATTCCTCTTCTAAATTACAAAAATTCCATTAGGCATAGTACATGTTAGCACTTTGTAAATTCTGTCTGGCTGAATAGACAAACAACAAAGGTAATTGTTTCAACCAACTTTAGAGCTGAGGCAATAGCCTGCTCAACTCAGAGAGGGCTCTCTCGTTTCACTTGATATATCTATGGAAATCAATGGCTATATTTGGTTTGTTTTGGGGTTTTTTAATAAAGTTTGTTGGCCAAGAAGAGGAGGGGCACACAGGGCTATGGAGTCAAAATTATGAAATTGAATGAAAACAATGATCATCCGATAAAACTCTCTAGAGGATAAAGGATAAATGAGGCAATGAATCTGAGTTGTAACTTAAAATAAATTAGAGTGGTAATTGGAAAGAGAAAACAAATAACTGCATCAGAGCATTACAAGAATGAATTATGAATTGGTTAAGAAGAAATATACACAGTCTAAATTGCTAAGACACGAGCATCATGAGATGAATTCTGGGCTTTTATCTCTCCAATTTAAACATATGAAAGTGAAATGAAATAAAATATCACAAGAATTATACACTACGAAAGAAGACATAACTCATATGACAACCAATTAGAATCTTTTCATAAATAGTTCAAAATGCTTCTGCATATGTATTCAATTCAGTCCAAGAAAATTTACAATAGAGTCTAGAACCACCAGAATTGTTCCCTTGCACTTCTGGCCACCATTAATACACTCAAAACCTCTAACACTTATACAATTCGAGTTCCTTCAGTGTGCAACTGGTTACAATAACTGAAATGAAACGTTTCAGCTCCTACAATGATTACAAATGACATTTTTCAGAAAAAAAACGTTTCATGATCCCTGCAGATTCCTCTGACACTCCATCTCCTTCCTCTGCCACATTCTCTTTGAAATGTCACTCATAATATTTCAAATATAATTTCATTTATCCATATTATCATTAAACATTTGGGAATAATATATTTGAAATAAAAATAATTCCCGAATATTTTTCTATCATGTAGAATTAAATTTCCATAATTTAATTCATGCCTGTGGTTTTTAATACCATGTCTTGTTTGCACTGTGTAATGTTTTTCCAATTTACTGTTTCACTGTAGAAAAACATTTACTGTGTAATGTTTTTCCAATTTACCCTCTTTGGAAAAATACCTTCTATCCATTTAATTATTTTCCATGGAAATAAACATTAGTCTCATTGATTTGTAAAACTTAAATCTTACCTCTGTAAAACCTTTTCACCGTGAGGAGGAATCTCATTTACTGGAAATCCCATAATCATTATTGAAATGCACTCCTAGAAAAATGCTGCACATAAAACATATGATAAATGTTTGCATTTATTATATCGGGCTTGGGCTAAAAGTGGTTTAATCCAAACTTCTTTTACCTCCGATGTGGTCCACGTAAAAACACTTGTCCACCAAATAAACCACGGTATTTTTCCCCAGTCTGCCTTCACATAATTAACCTCCTCGTTACTTTAATCCCTAATATGTATGTGCGCCCTTCATCCAACCTTTGAATTTTCCATATTATAAATTGAGATTCGTGCCCATTATTTGACGTGATTTCATAAATTAAATATTGGATTAAATATTAATATAAATATAAAAATGCCCCCGGGGGGCAGCTCAATTGGCAAGTGCCGTGAAAATGAAGTTCCATGAGGTTTCGAGTTCAACTCTCCCCGACTTACCTTGTGTGCCACGTAAGGGGCATCGTGGGAACACCTGGAGGTTATAGTGGTAGTGGTTGGATAACACGGCCACGTGCCCAACTAGTTGCTGATTCCTCCAGACACAAAAAAAATAAATATAAATATAAAAATAATTATATTAATAATAAAAAACCCCTTTTTTCTATTTTCGAAGGACTTTGGGCATATGAGGCTTAACACATGATTTTGTGGATGGGATAAGGGTGCTTAATTAAAGACATATTTTTTTATTTTCAACGGGAATATGTAAATAATGGTAAAAATGAATGAAGTTATGGAACTAAGGGATGTAGATAGGAATTAAGGCTAGGTATAGGTATAGGCTTGGGATATTTGCCAATTTTTTACTCATGGAGTACATGACTATTTTGGATGATCATTTGAGTGAAGGATTTAGGTGATGGGAGCTTGTCAGAGTTGGTGAAAAGGTTTGAAAGTCTGAGTGGAAAAATAGCATAAGGGAAAGATGCTTTGGGAAATATTAATACAAATTAACAGGTGATAACATAGGCTCCTATTGGGGATGCTATCCTCCCTGTGAAGTAGAAAAGAACAGTAGACCACATGCCTGATCCATTGGGCTGATCCAAAAACATGTCTATGTACCCTGCTCCGACCTGTCACCAGTGTCTACTGAAAACCAAACTCTGCACACTGCTCTCAACTGGATACTGAATACTGAATACTGAATACATTGCTAAAATTTGACTATACACACTACTGGAAATCCAAACTGAAAAATGATTTACCAACAAGCTTATTTACACACTCCTATCTACTCTAAAACTGCTGAAATGAATACTCAATCAATTGGTACTGAAGTGCCAATGCAACCAATCAAGAAATTGTCTTCCCGATTTTTCTCCGCTCACATCTTTCTTAAGAAGGTAGACAAATGTAAATAATGGCAGCTGAAAACAAAAGTTGAATCCAAAACTTGAACTTATGAATGAAACAAACTCCTCCTTCACTGAAGACTGTAATAAGATGGCTACATGATCTTGAAAACCATGAAAAAACATTTCTTCTTGATGAGCAAAAATAGAAAGACAAGCCTCTTTCATAAGTGTTTGTTGTTCTTGCTCTATTTCTTCAGTTCTGAGAATATTTTCTAATGAAATTACATCAATAGGTTTGTCTACTTCTCCATTCATATCAACAAAAAACATTCATACATTCTTGAACATCTTCAAATATGACAACCATAGTATGTGCATTCTCTTGTTCATCAAACAATTATGATTTGGTTTCATTAAAATTTTGGAAATTTTCTTAAGGACTGTCATTTTGAATTTCAAATGAATTAATAGAAATAAGTTCCTGCTCATAATCTTCTTGCAAATGTGAAAAGCTAACAACATGCACTATTTCACAGTTTAGAGTTCCCATGGATGCATTTTCAAAACCATGATTTTCAAATGAATCAAATAAAACCACTACCTCTTCATTATCTTTCTGATTGAAAAATGACATATGTTGTTTTGTTGCTTTCCTGAAGCTCTATGTCATTTGTTTGTTCATTGTTGAAAGTTTCCATATATGCATTTTCAGAATCCTCATTCATGTCTAGGACACTTAGAATTTGAACAAACATATCATTCATAGGGGGAGAAATACAACCTTGAAACACTTTGTCTTGCTGAAAATATTGTTGAATATCTTCATCAAGTGTAGGGGAAGGAAAATGACTTTCAACAACAATTTCTTGATCACCTTCACCTTCAACCAAAGGAGGGGCTACTATTTGTTTTTGGGCTGAATATTCATAAAGAGATTCTATGATTTCATCATTCATACACTTTTCATTTCCAAAAACATTTTCAAGGTACTTAATGAAATGTTCACAAAATTCACAACAATCTTCAAACACCAAGGATGAAGAATTAGATTCTCCATAATGCTTAAAGAATTTTATATGGAAATCTTTAAGAGAGTATAAGCTGGATGGTTTTAAACCCTCATACCATAATATTTCTCTCCCCTCTAAAGTAGTCGTAAACATTTTCATCAAACAATCCTCATGAAATTCAACCCCCAACTTACATATGTGCATGTGAAATCTAATCAAGTGCAAGGGAACATCATTTCCTTTCCCATCTTCGAATTTAGGAAAATATTTTTGCCAATTTCTGTGAGGAATACAATTTGGAAAGCCAGGAATATGAGAGCGATTCATTGTAGCATACCTTGCAGATATTGAACTCATCTTCGGACAATGGAGTCGCCAATGATGTTTTGGAAGTTGGATTCTACATTGAGAGTGGAGTCACCAGTGAAAGTTCAAATTTCTGGATTCTTCTACCAGTGGAATCACCATCAAACTGATTTTCTCATGTGTGGAGTTGCTAGAGTAGGAATACAGCCAATAAGTTCCTAATTGTCATGTTCTCTCAGACCTTAGAACTCAACCATGTCATTCTTCCCAGGGAACAATTTTCAATTTCATCCCCAGTAGCGGTGCCAAAAGGTTAGCACTCTGTAAATTCTGTCTGGCTGAATAGACAAATGACAGAGGTAGCTGTTTCAACCAGCTTTAGAGCTGAGGCACTAGCCTTCTCAACTCAGAGAGGGCTCTCTCATGTCACTTGATATATCTATGGAAATCAATGTCTAGATTTGGTTTGTTTTGGGGGTTTTTAGTAAAGTTTGTTGGCCAAGAAGAGGAGGGACACACAAGGCTATGGAGTCAAAATTCTGAAATTGAATGAAAACAATGATCAACTGATAGCACTCTCCAGAGGATAAAGGCTAAATGAGGCAATGAAACTAAGTTGTAACTTAAAATAAATCAGAGTGGTAAGAGGAAAGAGGAAACAAATAATTGCATCCGAGCATTACATGAATGAATTCTGAATTGGTTAAGAAGAAATATACACAGTCTAAATTGCTAAGCCAAGAGCATCATGAGATGAATTTTGGGCTTTTGTCTCTCCAATTTAAACAAATGAAAGTGAAATGAAATAAAAGATCACAGGAATTATACACTACGAAAGAAGACATAACTCATATCACAACCAATTAGAATCTTTTCATAAACAGTTCAAAATGCTTCTGCATATGTATTCAATCCAATCCCAGAAAATTTACAATAGAGTCTAGAACCACAAGAATTGTACCCTTGCACTTCTTCCTGCCATTAATACACTCAGAACCTCTAACATTTATACAATTCGAGTTCCTTCAGTGTGCAATCAGTTACAATAACTGAAATGAAACATTTCAGCTCCTACAATGATTACACATGACAGTTTTCAAAAAAATGTTTCATGATCCCTGCAGATTCCTCTGACGCTCCAACTCTTTCCTCTACCATGTTCTCTTTGAATTGTCACTCAGAATATTTCAAATATAATTGCATTTATCCATATTTTCATTAAACATTTGGGAATAATATATTTGAAATAAAAATAATTCCCAAATATTTTTCTATCCTGTAGAATTAAATTTCCATAATTTAATTCATGCCGATGGTTTTTAAGACCATGTCTTGTTTGCCCAATTCACCATTTCATTGTAAAAACATTTACTTTTACCATTTCCTTGTGAAAAACATTTACAGTGTAATGTTTTTCCAATTTACAGTTTCACTGTGGAAAAACATTTACCGTGTAATGTTTTTCCAATTTACCGTCTTTGGCAAAATACCTTTTATCTTCTTCTTTTACTTATGTAAAACCTTTGGATAAAAATTATCCAAGTTTTTGTTCACGTGCATATTCCATTTAATTATTTTCCATGGAAATAAACATTAGTCTCCTTGATTTGTAAAATTTAAATCTTACCTCTGTAAAACCTTTTCACCGTGAGAAGGAATCTCATTTATTGGAAATCCCATAATCATTATTGAAATGCACTCTTGGAAAAATGCTGCACCTAAAACATATGATAAATGTTTGCATTTATTATATCAGGCTTGGGCTAAAAGTGGTTTAATCCAAACTGCTTTTACCTCTGCCGTGGTCCATGTAAAAACACGTGTCTACCAAATAAACCACGGTATTTTTCCCCTCTGCGTTCACATAATTAACCTCCTCGTTACTTTAATCCCTGATATATATGTGCGCCCTTCATCCAACCTTTGACTTTTCCATATTATAAATTGAGATTCGTGCCCATGATTTGAAGTGATTTCATAAATTAAATATTGGATTAAATATTAATATAAATATAAAAATATTTATATTAATAATAAAAAACCCCTTTTTCTATTTTCGAAGGAATTTGGGCATATGAGGCTTAACACATGATTTTGTGGATGGGATAAGGGTGCTTAATAAAAGACATATTTTTTTATTTTTAAGGGGAATATGAAAATAATGGTAAAAATGAATGAAGTTATGGAACTAAGGGATTTAGACAGGAATTAAGGCTAGGTATAGGTATAGGCTTGGGATATTTGCTAATTTTTGACCCATGGAGTACATGACTATTTTGGATGATCATTTGAATGAAGGATTTAGGTGATGGGAGATTCACAGAGATGGTGAAAAGTTTTGAAAGTCTGAGTGGAAAAATAACATAAGGATAAGATGATTTGGGAAAAATTAATACAAATTAGCAGGTGATAACATAGGCTCCTATTGGGGATGCTATCCTCTCTGTGAAGTATAAAAGAACAGTAGACCACGTGCCTAATCCATTGGGCTGCTCCCAAAACATGTCTATGTACCCTGATTCGACCTATCACCAGTGTCTACTGAAAAACAAAATCTGCACATTGCTCTCAACTGGATACTGAATATTGAATACACTGCTAAAATTTGACTGTACACACTACTGGAAATCCAAACTGAATTTGTTTTGACCAACAAGCTTATTTGCACACTTCTATTTACTCTAAAATTGTTGAAATGAATACTCAATCAAGTGATACTGAAGTGCGAATGAAACCAATCAAGCAACTGGCTTCCCGATTTTTCTCCACTCATATCTTTCTTAAGCAGGTAGACAAATGTAAATAATGGCAGCTGAAAACAAAAGTTGAATCCAAAACTTGAACTTATGAATGAAACAAACTCCTCCTTCACTGAAGACTGTAATAAGATGGCTACAGGATCTTGAAAACCATGAAAACACATTTCTTCTTGATGAGCAAAAATAGAAAGACAAGCCTCTTTCATAAGTGTTTGTTGTTCTTGCTCTATTTCTTCAGTTCTGAGAATATTTTCTAATGAAATTGCAACAATAGGTTTGTCTACTTCTCCATGCATCTCAACGAAAACATTCATACATTCTTGAACATCTTCAAATATGAAAGCCATATTATGTGCATCCTCTTGTTCACCAAACAATTTTGATTTGGTTTCATTAAACTTCTGGAAATTTTCTTGAGGACTATCAGTTTGACTTTCAAATGAATTAATAGAAATAAGTTCATGATCATAATCTTCTTTCAAATGTGAAAAGCTAAAAACATTCACTATTTCACAGTTTAGAGTTCCCATGGATGCATTTTCAAAACCATGATTTTCAAATGAATCAAATAAAACCACTGCCTCTTCATTATCTTTTTGTATTTCTGATTCAAAAATTGCATATGTTGTTTATTTTCTTTCCTGAAGCTCTATGTCATTTGTTTGTTAATTGTTGGAAGTTTCCATATATGCATTTTCAGAATCCTCATCCATGTCTAGGCCACTTAGAATTTGAACAACCATATCATTCACAAGGGGAGAAAGACAACCTTGAAACACATTGTCTTGCTGAAAATATTGTCGAATATCTTCATCAAGCTCAGGGGAAGGAAAATGACTTTCAAAAACAATTTCTTGTTCAGCTTCACCTTCAACCAAAGGAGGGGCTACTATTTGTTGTTGGGCTGAATATTCATAAATGGCTTCCATGATTTCATCATTCATACACTCTTCATTTCCAAAACATTTTCAAGGTACTTAATGAAATGTTCACAAAATTCACAAAAATCTTCAAACACCAAGGATGAAGAATTAGATTCTCCATAATGCTTAAAGAATGTTATATGGAAATATTTAAGAGAGTATAAGCTGTCTTGTTATAAACCTTCATACCATAATCTTACTCTCCCCTCTAAAGTAGCCATACACATTTTCATCAAACAATCCTCATGAAATTCAACCCCCAACTTACACATGTGCATGTGAAATCTAATCAAGTGCAAGGCAACATCATTTCCTTTCCCATATTCAAATTTAGGCAAATATTTTTGCCAATTTATGTGAGGAATACGATTTGGAAATCCAAGAATATGAGAGAGATTCATTGGAGCATACCTTGCATATATTGAACTCATATTTGGACAATGGAGTCACCAATGGTGTTTTGGAAGCTAGATTCGGCATTGAGAGTGGAGTCTCCAGTGAAAGTTCAAATTTATGGACTCTTCTACCTGTGGAATCACCTTCAAACTAATTTTTTGATGTGTGGAGTCGCCAGAGTAGGAATACAACCAATATGTTCCTAAGTCTCTTCTTCTCTCAGACCTTAGAACTCAACCATGTCGTTCTTCCCAGGGAAAAAATTACAATTTCGTCCCTGACAACAACGCCAAAATGTTAGCACTATGTAAATTATATCCGGCTGAATAGAAAAATGACAGAGGTAACTGTTTCAACCAGCTTTAGAGCTGAGGCACTAGCCTGCTCAACTCAGAGAGGGATATATCGTGTCACTTGATATATCTATGGAAATCAGTGGCTAGATTTGGTTTTTTTTGGGGGGTTTTAATAAAGTTTGTTGGCCAAGAAGAGGAGGGACACACAGGACTATGGAGTCAAAATTCTGAAATTGAATGAAAACAATGATCAACTAATAGGACTCTCCAGAGGATAAAGGATAAATGAGGCAATGCATTTGAGTTGTAACTTAAAATAAATCAGAGTGATAAGAGGAAAGAGGAAACAAATAACTGCATCAGAGCGTTACATGAATGAATTCTAAATAGGTTAAGAAGAAATATACACACTCTAAATTGCTAAGCCAAGAGCATCACGAGATGAATTCTGGGCTTTTTTCTCTCCAATTTAAACACATGAAAGTGAAATTAAATAAAAGATCACAAGAATTATACACTACAAAAGAAGACATAACTCATATCACAACCAATTAGAATCTTTTCATAAACAGTTCAAAATGATTCTGCATATGTATTCAATTCAGTCCCAGAAAATTTAGAATAGAGTCCAGAACCACCAGAATTGTGCCCTTGCACTTCTACCCACCAGTAATACACTCAGAACTTCTAACACTTATACAATTAGAGTTCCTTCAGTGTGAAACCAGTTACAATAACTAAAATGAAACGTTTCAACTCCTACAATGATTACAAATGACAGTTTTTAGAAAAAACATTTGATGATCTCTGTAGATTCCTCTGACACTCCAGCTCCTTCCTCTGCCACATTCTCTTTGAAATGTCACTCATAATATTTAAAATATAATTGCATTTATCTATATTCTCATTAAACATTTGGGAATAATATATTTGAAATAAAAATAATTCTCAAATATTTTTCTATCCTAGAATTAAATTTCCATAATTTAATTCATGCTCGTGGTTTTTAAGACCATGTCTTGTTTGCCCAATTCACCATTTCATTGTAAAAAAATTTACGACCATGTCTTGTTTACCCAATTCACCATTTCATTGTAAAAAAATTTACGACCATGTCTTGTTTGCCCAATTCACCATTTCATTGTAAGAAAAATTACTTTTACCATTTCCCTGTCAAAATTTTTTATTGTGTAATGTTTTTCCAATTTACCGTTTCATGTGGAAAACCATTTACTGTGTAATGTTTTTCCAATTTACCGTTTCATGTGGAAAAACATTTACTGTGTAATGTTTTTCCAATTTACCTTTGTGGAAAAACATTTACTGTGTAATGGTTTTCCAATTTACCGTCTTTGGAAAAATACCTTTTATCTTCTTGTTTTACTTCTGTAAAACCTTTGGATAAAAATGATCCAAGTTTCCGTTCACGTGCAGCTTCCATTTAATTATTTTCCATGGAAATAAACATTAGTCTCCTTGATTTGTAAAATTTAAATCTTACCTCTGTAAAACCTTTTCACCACGAGGAGGATTCTCATTTATTGAAAATCACATAATCATTATTGAAATGTACTCCTGGGAAAATGCTGCACATAAAACATATGATGAATGTTTGCATTTATTATATCGGGCTCGGGCTAAAATTGGTTTAATCCAAACTGCTTTTACCTCCGATGTGGTCCACGTAAAAACATGTGTCCACCAAATAAACCATGGTATTTTATATGAAAATAACGGTAAAAATGAATGAAGTTATGGAACTAAGGGATTTAGATAGGACTTAAGGCTAGGTATAGGTATAGGCTTGGGATATTTGCCAATTTTTTACTCATGGAGTACATGACTATTTTGGATGATCAGTTGAGTGAAGGACTTAGGTGATGGGAGCTTGACAGAGCTGGTGAAAAAGTTTGAAAGTCTGAGTGGAAAAATAGCATAAGGACAAGATGCTTTGGGAAACATTAATACAAATTAGTAGGTGATAACAATACCCATAGTGAGAAACAATGAAATGTTAGAAAGGTAATTAGGGATAGCCTCAATTCTAAAGAGATATGCATTTGGGAGTTGATCATCAATAGCACTTCCACTCTCACCTAAATCTAATCGAGATAGATGATTGGGACCAACATTTAATTTTCTTGTATTGACAATGACCTCAAAGAAAAACTCCTAAAACAACAACAACCACCTACAAATCATCCCTTCTAACACAAGATTATTTACCAAATATTTCAGAGTTGGATGGTCAATAATGAATTTAAAATGGCCTCCTAACAAATAATTTCTAAATTTATGTAAATCATAAAACATTTCCAAACCTTCTTCTTCAGTGGTGGTGTAGTTTTTCTCGGCCTGTAAAAGTTTTCTACTAGAAAAATAGATTGGATGGTCCATATTTCCTTCACTAGGTTGTGCAAGGATCGCACCCAAAACAATGCCAACTGCATAGATGAGCACGTGGAATTCCACCACCTAGTTTGGGTAGACCAGAATAGGGGCAGTACTCAACTTTTCTTTTAGAGTGTTGAAATCTCGATCACACTCAGGTTTCCAGCTAAAGACTTCATATTTTTTTAGTAACTTTTCTAGCGAGGAAGTTATGCTTGTGTAACTTTTGGTAAACCTATGATAGTATCCAGTATGACCTAGAGTGGATCACAACTATTTAGTAGTTGTAGGTGGAGGCATATTGATAATAAAAAAAACTTTCACAAAATCTACCAAAACTCCTCTGTAGATGACGTGTCCTTGTAAATTTCCAAAAGGTACACCAAAGATTCACTTTTTCAGGTTCAAAGAGATATATAACTGTCAACACCGGTCAAACATCAACTGAAGTAGGCCTATGTGTTCCTTCAATAGACTGTACATGTTCCAATCATCCATATTTACTTCAAGGAACTTGTGAATAAAGTCACGGAAAGAAACAATAACTATCATAGAGGAGATAGTTGGGGCATTCTTCAACCCAAACGACATAACATTATTGTTGAGCTCCGGATTTATAACATTTTCTTGCTGGTTCTTGAAGACATTGTCTACTCTCCTTAAGACTTTTGTTAAGCAAATGGCATTCTTTCTGTGCTATTCATACTCTGTTACACATATATATTCCATTGTATACAGAAACCATGAAGTGCCTCCAAAGCCACAAATGAGCGAAGAATTCAACTATAAATGCAACAATAATCCTCTTCTGCGGAGAATAGCTGAACGTTGCAAGAATGCAGGGTGTTGGCTTATAGAGGATAATACTTATGATTATTTTATGATGGGTTGAAACATACTTGTGTAGAGGCTCCACCCATTGTCAATGCATTCTCTTTTTCTAAAGCTTATGGTATGATGGGCTGGAAAATTGGATAGATAGCATATCCTTCTGAAGTCAAGGACCTTGGAGCACAACTGTTTCAATCATTGGACAAATCTGGGCAAAGTTACCAAGTGGTGTTGTTGAAGTCGTTTGCAAAAAGACATCGGGTTATTGTTAACCCTGGTGGTGCTAGTGGAGGACCAGGGTATGTTTGTGTTTTATTTGGGAATGCTTTC
>ML806795.1:31544-58396 GCA_009831015.1 Picea engelmannii | reverse complement strand
TGCTGGTTCCTCTAAGTCTACCTTCCCGGGTTGACAATTAAATGTTGATTTACATGGTATATCTGCAGCTCGACAATTATAAGTAAAAGAACCCCATTCTCTGGTGAAAGTAGTCTTTTTTTTATCCTTTTCTACAATCTGAACTTGATGATAACCTGAAAACCCATCTATAAAAGAATAAGCTCCATTCCCCGCCACTTGATCAAGGACTTCATCGCTAAAGGGAGTAATAAAAGGGTCATGTACGCAAGTTGAGTTCAAGATTCCATAGTCAACACAAACTCTAATATCATCGGTACCCTTCTTACTCTGGATCACAATGGGACTGATCTACTTGGCCTCGTCCACCAGAAAAATCAACCCAACTGCAAGCATTATGTCGATCTCTTTCTTAACCTTTTCTTTGAATCTAAGATTCAGGCTGTATGGCCTATGTTTGAATATCCTAACATTAGGATTGAGATCTATATTCATCTCTCCTAAATCTCCGTTAATCTCTTTGAGTTCTAAAAAACTCTTAGGAAATAAATCCTCATACTCCCACATAAAATCTTGGATCTATGCTATGGTCTATTTAACCCAACAGTCCCCTATAAAGGAAATTTTATGATGCTCCTCACTCCCTATACTCACTTTTAGTAGCTTCAAAGGTTTATTATATGAACTACTAACATCATTGGAGATAGTGTCTTTAACTACTCGTTTTCCTACAGATTCCTTTAAGGTTAAGTGTCTAGTTTCCCCTAAGTCTCTGGGGTCTTCCAGGTCATTTTCAACCTTGCTACACGCCATGTGGATTTTCACAGGAGATGGGTAAAAAATATACTCAAGCAAATGTTCATTCTTGAGAAAAACTATAAGTGGATGTTTAGGTTTAAATTCATTACTAAAAAACATTTTCTTGATTTGTTGCAGCACACATGTGATTTCAGAAGTCTTATCGGAGAAAGAGAAGTCATGGAAAAAATGACCTTTAAGCACATTCTAGCAAGTAGTCTGTTTTCTAGTTTCATCATGCACATACTAATATTTCATAATTCTTCCCAAATAATGGAAAAATTGGTGTACCCAGAACTAGGAAGGTAGTTGCATAGCTTTCCATACCGCAAAACAATATTCATTATGTTCCCTTGGATCAGATGATCTGTCGTATGATTCAAGAGTTAAATTACTAGTCTTTAGCATATGATCCTTACTAGACTGGTTGAAATGCGATGGAGGAATGAAGCAGTATTGAATGGCAAGATTGAAATCATCCAAAGAAGACAAATTTCCTTTATGAGTGATCCATCACCTAGTTGGGGATGACCTCAAAGTTATGTCAAGTGTTGAAACCCTATGTTTTGCCACAAATGTTTCCTCCATATCAATGAGAAAATTGTGTATATACGAGGTGCCATCATATATTGGATAATTACCTATCTCATCTCCAATCCATATTATTGACCTAACAGTTGTGCAATGCCTAGAGAAGTTTTCATACCTTCCTTGTTTCCAATTTTCAAAATTTGCTTCAGAATATCCATCCGTAGACTGAATGCTTTGCCAACTTACGGATCCATCTATAGCAGGATTAGTGTAATCTACTCATTTTCCTATAGTCATAGCGTATAGTTGATCCAAGACACCCTTCTCCATATTTTCATCTATTGGGTTGGTATATATTGGGTCTTAATATGGGTCTAGAGGATCAGTCACTTTTATGCCATCAAATTCAAAGGTCATAATTTATTTCTTAAGATATATTATAACATAGTTCTTTTAGTCCCATTCAATGCCTAATAGATATGGGTATGGATATTTCCCCCCCATTATTTAAATGACCTCAAAGTCCACCATTGTTTTGACTCCAACCAAATCCCTCAACATTTTGTAGCCTTCCTACTGGGTAAATTCAATATTTATTCTCCATCCGCAACTATATCGGAGAATATACTAGCTAAGGTTTTCCCATCACTTCCAAAATCTTCTTTGGAAATATATTGATGTCAAAGCCCAAGTTCAACATAACATCCCTAATGTCATAGTCGTCAATGTGAGTATTGAATCTAAATTCTCTTCTACTTCTCCTCTTTCTTCTCTGTATCCTACTTTTGTTCATTTCTAGAAGGTTAGCAGTGATAGACTCTTCTTGGTTTCCTTCAAATCACAAAGCCACTTTGATTGTATTCTATAACTTCCCAGTGACTTGTTCATCATCCAATATGTCAGAAAATAGTTGTAATCAAATATCAACAACCTTCTGTGATTTTCCCGATGGATTTATCTGAGCAAGTTGTTCTCCAATGACTCTTGGTTGGTGGGGTTTGGATTAAAACTTGGTTCTACAACCTTAGGCGTTACAAAAATAGACATGTGTTTGAACATTTCCACTTCATTATTAAATATTTCCTTCTACCTTACTAGGTCATACTTGGTATTCTCAGGTACAACCTTCTAGATCTTGGTCTGATGAGCACTTTCAATATGAACATCAGTCTTGGTTCCTCCTATAGTGATAACATTAATATTGGGTTCATAATTTATTATATTAGATCCTATTTTCATGGCATGATATTCCCATTCAGAAATTAAATTCAGAAAATCCTCAGTGGTGTGGATATTATTTCTATAGTGTGCACACCATGGTATTCTCGAAAGTGGACAGTTTCTTGCGATATTCTCTTTCTCATCACAGTTGTAGTTAAAAACAATTCATCTTCTTCCAATATTTCCACCTCTAAAACTTCCTCCACCTATGTGGTCTCCTCCAAACCCTTGAGGAGTCTCATTAACTCTAAAGGAGGATTGATCAAATCTGTCTACGAGAGAATCCAAAGATATACATTGGTTAGTATTATGAGTAGGAGAGCCACATAATACACAATATAAGGTATTCATTGCATGGGTATACTTCTATAGAATAGGGAACTACCTCGAAGAACTAACTCCAAAAGGCTTCATAGAGAAACTAGTGTTGCTCAAGGTCCTCATCCCCTTTACCCCAAAAATTTGGGTACTAGGTGAGAGACCCTACATGTTGATGCACCATCGATGGATTTGGAGATCCTATTAAAATGAACCTTGAGAGTCCTGGTTTTGATATAACTAAAACACTTTCCACACTTCCACTACTACTATTACCCGAACTTGTTGGACTAAAAGGGTTAGAAATGACATAAACTAAAAAAGGATTTAGTGTACAGATTACCAAATTTTCATATGGAACTGATGGAATAAGTGACTTGGGGTTGGGTCCTTTACCTATAATGGATAGTTATTTTATCTGGGGAGTCACATTTTCTTGCAAGGTTCCATCTACCTTGTGATGCAATATGGTATCTTCTAGCATTACGAGTTTTGATTCTCATACAGATCCCTCTTAGGTGTCAATATTCTTCTTCAGTGGTGGAATATATTCTTACTCCTTTGCTCATTTCTCCTAATGTTCCCTTCTCTTGAATGCCTCCTTTAGAACCTTCACCTCTCTCACCAAATCTCTCCTTCAACCATTGATTGGTCAGTGTTTCAACTCTCTCAACTTCTCTAAATATTTTCTCCAACTACCATCACAATTGATCTCCTTATGTGATTGATTGAGTCTCTTCATTTCCTTTCTCATATAGTTCCACCACCTCTTTTCAATAGTTTCATCCCTCCTTAGAGATTGTTCATCTCTTCCATTCTTCTCTCGTCAACCCTGGTGACAATAAAAATCACAATGAGGATTTCGCCAACAAAGTATTGATAAAGCCTATTATTATAAGCTAATGATATATATAATACTAGTAGGTGGGAACCCCTTGTATATTGGAGGATAATATCTAGTTCTTATTTGATGTTTATGCTGATGTTCAACCCTTCTTATAGGGTTCTACATGATTTATTATGAGATATTGGTTTTATTTGCGACATAATGGAAGATGGATAATGCATGCTATGTGTGGGTTTTGTTACTCTAAGATCTAAATTTTTCTGAATGAATGGATTATATTCACGGTTATGGAATTGCTATTTAAGCCATGAATCGTCACCTATTGTACCTGCACAATAAACATGTTAGTTATAACAAGAAATAAAGAGAAATAGAAAATAGACCTATGAAAAAATCTACGGAGAAGAAACTAAACTATGCTATACTATGCTACACTATATGCATTTGAAATTTAAAAGGGTTGATGTTAGTCCTAACTAGCAATGTTAGTGGATATTAGTGGCTATACGATGTTATTTAGTTATGTGAAGGTGCATTTGATATACATTATAGTTTGGTTTTGGATTAATGGCTAGTATGGATCGGGTGGCACACTTGGCAAGTAATGCATGTTAGTTCCGATGCATGGATTAATTGATGGTTGGCTGGTGTGTACTAAGTAATTGAATGAGTAGATAATGGAAGCAACGTGCATTTACTGCACGTGACTCCACACCTCTCTCATTGGTCGTCACCATAGCTTGGGTATGGTTCAATTTTTTTCGCTGTGGTTAAGCTCCGATATTCAGGCGAGGAAGGAATTGCTCGACCAAGCTCGCATTTTTAAGGATTTTTGGTTACAGGTATGTATTTTTTTCCATCCATGAACTTGCTCTGGCTATGCAATAGATATTGGCTCGATGATGTATTGATATATGCTTTTCTTGAGACTGGAAACTATGTAAACTCGTGATATTTCTATGGAATGGTTGGTTGTGTTATTCATTGTAAATGGAAAAATTGGATAGTTTAAGTCACGATTTCATTGATGATTCTATGTGGTGGAATCCATGAAGGCTCTCTATTGTATTATGGGTTTTGGTTGGAGGGGTTCATTCGGTCCAGACTTGCTGGCCATATCCACATAGTTCTTGTAAACATACCCAGTCGTATTCGGTGTTATGGGGTTGTTGTGTTTGATTTTTAACTACCTTGGGTCATTGCATATCGTTTTCACCTAGTTTTGGGCTCGTTTTATGTTATTGGTGTCTGCACAGTTGGTTATGATGGAAATTATGCCAAGAGGATTGCTTTAGGGTTGGATGCTATTTCATGGCTATATTTTCATATCAACATTATTCGGTTGATTTGGAAAACCACGAGGGTTATTCCATGCGTGTTTTCGATGTTATTATGGGCCAGTAAGAAGCCTTTTCTCCTATGTTCATAGTCTCTCTTACCTGGTGTGAACTTTCACCCTGCCTTGCAAGCTAATGGTTATGTGGCCTGTGTGTCCACTGTGTTGTCTGGAAGGGTTCTAAGCTGTTGTCGGTGTGGTCGACTCCAGTCTCCCTGTGTTGGTTCCAGCGAGCTCACCCTTGATTACTCAGAGATCACCCTTGATTATTCAAAGCCTGATTTTGATAAATGAACTAGTTATTTTTGGTCGGGTATATTGTTGACTGTTATGAGTTGGTGGAGTAGCGTTGACAGTGGTTGTTTATTGGTTCATCATTGTTAATAGCATTGACAATGGTTTATATTATTTGTATATAGTGGCTGCATTGTTAGCTCGACATGGTTGATTTAAGAAATGGAATTGGGCATACAGTAGTTGTCTCCTTATGTTGAATTGATAACTCAACATGGTTTTATGGTTTGATTGGGAGTATGCCTCTTTGTGTTATGCGTTGGGTTGTGTGTTTCCTACATCATGGTATAAGTTGAAATGATGATCGTTGTTATTGTGTGTGTTTATGGATATCGTGCATCGTATCGTTTGATTGCATCATCAGAGATGGGCACGGGTTCTATAACAATGTGGTTTCATTGCAATTTATTTGTTAAATTGATTAGAGGAATGGAATCACGCATGATTTTAAATGAACTTGTGTCTGTGTTTAATTTGAGGAAGTAATTTATGCACAGTGGTTGATGGTTCTAATGTTGAACATAGTTGAAACAAATGACCGTGTGTTCATTGGAATTGTTTTAAATATTAAATGGAAGAAGTAAGAGGAAACAAAATTCTTATACAGGTTGTTTGGGAGGCATATTGCTTTTGAGTAAGATGGATCTGTGTTAATTAAAAGTGTTAAGGAATTAAATGTGAATAGTGAGCAAGTTTAACACACAGTAAATGGTTAAATTATACACAATAATTGTTAATTGAGCACAATAATTATTTGGTTAGCAATGGATCATTTGCATTAAATACATAATTGTTTTATGGATTACTTAATTGATTTTATGAACAATATCTTCTCTTTTCCCCTACTATTATTTCACTTTTCACTAATTACAATCCCCTCGCCTTCCCATATCCATTATCAACTCACTGTTCCTAAAATTTAATTATAGTTAAGAGGAACTCTGTATTGTAACAATTTAAGATCACAAGGATGGATTACAGTGATATGTTATTTGGTTTACATTACAATTGATTTTTTGTTGTCTATGAGCAATAATCGTGATCTTTTCCCCCTCATTTTAACATTTTTCTCTCAATACAACCCCTCACATATCCTAGAACCTTTGCTCACCCCTTACTCATTGACAACAATTAAAAAATTTGTATGGATTGGACTGCATGAGTCTGGTATGTTGCTGAGCCAAAATTTATTTCATATTTTAAAAAGAGTTATCATGTATGGTTGTTAAGGAAACTATTTTATAATCAATTATGCATACAGGAATGATTTTTTTCAGCCGAGGTAGCCATGCCATAGGTAATCGAGGAAGTGGTAATTGGAACAGGGGCCCTAGAAGGCCAAGATTCTCCATACACTTTGATGTTGACTCGCAAGAGTTAGGCCAGTTATTTCAAGTTGGGTTTTTTAATTGGATTGGGAAAGGAGTGGTCCAACCTAGGCCTGGAAGGCCTCCCTTCCAATCCCCACAGGTCCCTAGTATCCCCGTGCCCCCTCATGTCTCATTGCAACCTGAAGTTCCTGAAAATGATGGATGGAAAGAGATTGTCCACCCGATAGTCTCCCAACATCATGGCTGGCCCAATTTGTCTTTACCTGCTCCCTGCCTATCAATCAAATTTTCCAAGTTTCCCATGTCCACTCACTAGTTAAGTCTTCCCATGCAAGTAAAATGTTGAAAAATGAGGCCCATCATGCCCCTGACAAAGTAAAATCCACTGCTGCCACTTCCTCACCCTCAAATGACTCTTATAAATCTGTGTCCTCCCGCATGCATTTGAGGGATGATTACTCTCATGTGATCAACGAGATTAAGCCTAAAGGCTCAACACATCCTAAGGAAAATTCAGAGAGATCAAAAGGTGACAACAACAACAAGGGAAGGATTGCATCTTAGAGTGGGAAATATGGATTTTAAGTTTTTATTTGCTTATTAATTGTTGAGAACTGTTGACTTCTAAAGTTTTGGACAACATACTATTTTTGGATATATGAGTAATATATTTTGGAAATAATTTCAAATATCATTGAGATAAATTTTCAAATATGAAGGTGATGATGGGAGTCACAAGGAGGGATGTTTTGTTTAATTAACTAGTTGTGTTATGATTGTTAAAAACTAAAGGGAGTCACAAGGGGTCCCACCTACTAGTTATTATTTATTTAAAAATCATGATTATGATTTATTACTTTTCCCCCTAACTAAAAGGTTGGTTGAGTTCTTGTTAACTTAACTAATGAAGTAGTTCAACTACTTCAACCAATTCTAATTTGTTAAAGGAAAAAGGAAAGGGAGGAACAAGAGGAGAATAGAAGGAGAATCATACTAAGGTTTGCTCTTTGAGTTTTTTTGAGATAATTTAGTTTTCATTCATTCCTTAATTCATTATAAGCATAATTATTTTTTATGATAGTAGGGTCCTATTGTAGACAACAAGATTCAGGGATGGATTACATCATTCAGAAACTTGTTTTTCAGAGGTGTTGATCTATCTTTGATAGTCTGTGTAGACTTGTCGGTTTGTGAATTAGTTTTCATGAATGACAAAGGCTATTGTGCATAGTCTAGTGGGCAACAATATCTAGCAAGTTGATCCAACTTTTCAAGTTCAGTTTTTTGATTTTCTATCAGTAGTCCTTTTGTATGTTTCATCGAGGACGTCTAAGTTTGACTTTGGTCCAAAACTTCCAAAGGAAATTTTGTAAAGAGAATGATTCTTTGATGAATTGGAATGAAAGAAAGGAATGATTTATGTCTCATATGTGTTGATTATTGACTTGGTGTGTTTACTTCTATCTCTATAATTATTTCAACATCTGATATGTTTAGAAAAGTACATAAAAAATTATTTTTTCAACAAGCTTTTAATTATAAAAAAACAACCTAAGCACTTGTAAACAATACTTGTGAATTAGGATATCAGTTTTGATGGATATAAACATAGGGTTATATTCTTGTCTATCTTTCTTTAGTCAAGAAGGATCTGAAAATGTTTGAGTAAGATTATTTCATATATTTTCCTCAACATTTATTTGGTGACCATACTGGGGAGATCTTCAATATCTCTTTGGTTAATTTTTATGCTTGATTAACATCGAATACATCTATTTTTCTGATATTGATTCTTTCATTGTTTTATTTTTTCATGACTCTGCCTGTTGCAAGGCAACCCAATATTGAGCCTGATCTTCAAGATCAGAACAACATTGCTTTGAATTTGTTCAATGCCATTTTAGACACTGCCAATACTCGTGCCGAGCTTAATCATTCATGGGCAACAATTGAACAAGATATTAGTGCCCAAGAATGTTGGGAAGCTAGATGTAGACAACCTAGAAATCAACAATAACTTTCTTGTTCCTTTAGTTTTGGCCTTACTTTCATGTCCTTAGACTCTCTTGTTTCTAGAAGAAGAAGAGGCTTATCACTTGAAATTAATCCTATTGTTGAAATATGAAGAAGGAACGTTGTGTTATCGACCCAAAACAATTCTCTCAGGAAAACTTTGTCTAATTCATCAAGTTCGTCTTTTTCTCCCTCACCATCCACAAGATGACATCTAGTGGTGGCTCTGGTGGCACTAGAAGTGCTTCCTCTTCTCATTCTTCATCTTCATCAGTGATTGGTGTCTTAAATAGCCACCATATCCTTGTCCAATCTACCACAAATCACACCAAAGTCATTAAAATTTTGGGCTTTTTCAGTTTGAAGAAGATTGCACAACCACACTGTGGCATGTGTCCTCTCCTCTTAACCTAGCACCTGCTACTTGTCCACTTCCTAAGTTCAAATATAATATCCCTAGGTTTTTGGGAAATAACATTGTCACTACTAATGAACACCTGGTGGCATTTTCTAATGCTTTTCACAACATAGGAGCAAATGATAACGATACTTGCATGCGCTTATTCGTCAATTCCTTGGAAGGAAAGGCTGCGGCCGATTTCTTTGACCTTCCTCCTAATATTTTGTCTACTTGGGAGGATTTGGTCTATTGGTTCAGATCCACCTATGGGAAATCTAAAATCCCAGATGAGAAGTTATGGGAGTACAATAACACCGCCTATAAGGATGGTGAAACCATCAAGTCCTTCAACTTGCATTTCCCTAAGCTATACAATCAAATCCCTAAAATCATTTTACCTTAGAACCAAGCCACTTTCATGCATTACTACAATGAATTACCTTTCCTCGATCATCATAGGCTTGAGGAAAAATCCATTGATAACCTCGGTTCGGGTTTGCATACTTGTTTAGAGTATGAAGATCAACTCGAAAGAACAGGTCTTCCCTAGGGATAATCGGTTAAACAAACAAGCATGTACACCCTCTTACAACTAGTACAAGATATGAATAATCATATGATAGCGTATGAGAGAAAGGGAACTTTCTCCCCTTTAACCCCTAGAGCTTCATCCTCTTCTGCACCCCCCTTTAGAAACCCAATTGAAAATAATTTTCAGCCTAAAACTATCTTACCTCAAAGTTGGTGTAACTTTTGCGAGGAACACCACGAGGAAGCCACACGTGAGGTAAGGAAGAGTTCTAGAGATAAAATCTTTGGTAAAATCCCAGAAACTACCATCGTTGTCCTAGATTTTGTAGAGCCAGAGGATGTCATGATTATCAATACTAGGAAGAAATCCTACGCTCCCAAAGGCAAATATGATCCTCCGTACAATTATTCTATTCCAATATCATCATCACCTGCTGCTACAGTTCAAGTTCCTAAGGTTCCTGATAGTCAAGGAACAATTTCCCCTCTCCCCTCTTCCAAATACAATATTATGAATCAGTTTTCTAACATCAAAGTAAATGCCACCCTCCTGGACATGGTTGTCGTCCTTGAACAATAGAGGCATATAAAGAAATTCATGGAAGGAAAGGATTTCGTTGTAGCCAACCTCTCTAAAGAGGTGATTGAAGAGTATTCATCTGTAAATAAAGTAGGTGTACATAACTTTAGATACCTTATAAAAAATCCCCCTTTTTTTATTTCTGTAAATATTATGGATAAGATCGCCCATTGTTGCCTCATTGATGGCGGTTCGGGCCCAAGTGTGATGTCTAATATTATTATGGAAGAGCTAGGATTGTCTTGTACAAATGAAAACGCTAGGAGCATGCTCTCTTATAATAGTCTACAACAAACAACCATAGGCAGGATTAAAGATGTGACCTTAGTTTTGTGTGCACACCCTGAAATAAGGACAACCCTTAACATTCAGGTAACTGACATGCCAATAACCAATTACTCAATCATCTTGGGAATATATTGGAAATATTTGACGGGTGGATACCTCTCACTCGACAGGACACACTTGTTCGTTCCTCGGAATGGAAAAAACATTATAGTGCTTAGAGAGGGAAGGATTTCACCTTACATAGAAAGTGTTCCTAACTTAATGTGAACTATGTCAAAGAGGACCTAGGAGTGTATTCCATCTTTGTTGAGGAAGATAATGTCCCCTTGGAAAAAAATGATTTATATGATGGCATGTGGCACATGCACTTCGATGGTTCGTGCTCTAGTGAAGGTAACAAATATGGAATAATATTATACTCTCTTGTTGGGAAGATTCATAAATTTTTTTACAGGTTGGAGTTTTCTTGCAAAAGCAATGTCACTGAATTCGAGGCTTTATTATTAGGCATTGAAAATGCCTATAATCTTGGTTGTGGTCATCTTTTAGTTTTTGGAGATTTCGAGCTTGTTTTGAACCTTGTATGTAAGATTTACTCTCCTAGCAACAAGTTATTGAAATGATATACCCAAACTGTTTGGGCACTTATCTCGAACCTATTATCTTTCAACATCACTCATGTTAAGAGGGAATTGAACTCAATGGATGATCGGTTAGCTGTTTTTGCAACCTCTCCTAATCGACAACTTTTGCTACATAGACCTGATTGTACTTTGTGATTTCTATATCGTCCACATATTCCTGACAATATAGAATCTTGGAAGGTCTTCCCTAGAGATGATAGCATCTGTGATTTCATTCAAACTGAACCCTATAAACCCAAGGAAATCATATCCATAGAAGATAACAAGATTCCTAAAGGCTGGAATCCTCTAGAGAGTTCATTTTCATCGAGTCATGTAGGAAATAAAGAGAAACATAAAGAAGAGGAGTCGAAAAGGAAGGTGGGTGAAACCATCTCCTTGAACATTGGGACACCCGAGTCTCCAAAGAATGTTAAAATAGGTGCCCAATGTTCCGATGAAGAGAAAATGAAGTTTCCCAAGATACTTGGTGAATTTCAAGATGTTTTTGCTTGGTCTTATGAGGATCTTCGTGGTTTTTATCCTGGTCTTATACAACATGCCATTCCCATCAAGGAAGGCATAAAACCAGGTAGGAAAAAACAAAGACATGTCAACCCTTCATTGGAAGCAACTATTCGAAGGGACTTGGAAAATTTCATGAAGGCTGGAATCACCTTTCCGGTAAAGTACCCTAAATGGATTTCCAAATTGGTTCATGCTCTGAAGGTCACTAATCATATTAGCTCCTGCATCAATTATCGCACATTCAATCAAGATATTATGAAAAATCCTTTCCCTCCCCCTAATATGGAAATGATTCTGCAGCAAGTTGTAAGCTCACAGAAAGGGCCCTCACGTGACAGTTTTTTTGGTTATAATCAAATCAAGGTAAAAAGGGAAGATTCATACAAATCCACCCTTATTACTAATTGGTGTACCTTGACTTACGAATGTATTCCCTCGGGCTTATCTGTTACAAGTACCACTTTTAATGGATCTATGCAAATAACTTTCAACGATTTGATCAATAAGATTATTCATGTTTACCTTGATGATCTAATCATATACTCTAAAGGACTATCAATTGTCTCAAAGTTTCAAAAACTATGGTTGGGTCCTTTCAAAATCACTTTTATCCTGGGTACTAACTCTTACATCCTAAAATATTTACAGGAGCGATTATTCTCCTACAACACTAACGGTTCCCACTTGAAACATTACGTGGAACCGACTTGAAAAGTGTTAACGATGTTTAGATTTTCTGTATATTAGTAGTCTAGATTTGCTTTCATTTTTTCAATTGTTTTCATTTCTTCTTTATAGAAGTTTGATTTCTGATTTCTGTTTTTAACAATTTCCTACTACTTTTACATTTCTGTCACTTTATTTTTGTTGTTTTAAATTTTGCAATTTTAATTCTGTCATGATTTTTATTGCTTTTTCATCTTTTAGTTGATTTTGGTAAAAACTAAGATGTTGGATCAGTTCTGCCACATTGACACTCCTACAAGATATTTTTAGTCAATAACAATTAAGCTTACACAACTGTTACGATGTTCCTCCTGAAAGAATTTGAATTTGTTATCTGCTTTCACTACTGTCTTATAAAGAGACTGGTTATCTCCAACTTCTGCTTTCCATTTCTTCATCCATTTGAAAATTTAAAATAACAAGTCCATAATTTTTATCCTTGAAGTAAAGAGTAGATTCTGGTTGAATGATTATGCATACAGGGATAAACCCCCTCATACTTAACATTTTTCACGATTTATTCCCAAATTTCGATCATTTTTCCATTCAATCTGCTCACTTCCCCCTATTGCATAATATTCCTGGTTATATCTTCTTGATCTGTTGTTCTTGGTCTGCGAAGCCATGTGTTATGAGTTCTAAATCTGTTGAAAACAAATTTCCGTGTGGAGTCCCCAATTTGTTGACGATAAAAATCGCAACAAGGATTTTTCCCACAAAGTATTGCTAAAGCCTATTATTATAAGATAATGATATATATAATACTAGTATGTGGGACCCCCTTGTAGATTGGAGGATTATATATGGTTCTTATTTGATGTTTATGCTGTTGTTTCACACTGCTTACAGGGTTCTACATGATTGATGATGAAATATTGGTTTTATTTGCGACATACTGGCAGATGGATAATGCATGCTATGTGTGGGTTTCATTACTCTAAGCTCTAAATTTTATGAATGAATGGATTATATTCACAGTTATGGAATTTCTATTTAAGCCATGAATCGTCACCTGTTGTACCTGCACAAGACACATGTTAGTTATAACAAGAAATAAAGAGCAATAGAAAAGAGACCTATGAAAAAAATCTAAGGAAAAGAAACTAATCTATGCTATACTATGCTACACTATATGCATTTGGAATTTAAAAGGGTCGATGTTAGTCCTAACTAGCAATGTTAGTGGATGTTAGTGGCTATACAATGTTATTGAGTTATATGAAGGCACATTTGATATACATTATAGTTTGGTTTTGGATTAATGGCTAGTATGGATCGAGTGATGCACTTGGAAAGTAATGGATGTTAGTTATGATACATGGATTAATTGATGGTTGAATGGAATGTACTAAGTAATTTAATGAGTAGAGGATGGAAGCGACAGGCATTTACTGCATGTCACTCCATACCTCTCCCATTGCCCGTCACCCTAGATTCGCTATTGTTCAATTGTTTTCACTATGGTTAAGATCCGATATTCAGGTGAGTGTTAAGCCATAATATTGGCTCATTACCCCTTAATTGGGGCATATTACATTAGTAATGTTATTTTATTTATGTCAGCTTTATTCCATTAGTTGTAGTTATACCTCCTAGTCTCCTATATATAACAAGGAGACATTTTCATTTGGAATCATCTTGGAATTGTACATTTATGTGGGCATAAGAAGGTTGCCCCCTCGAAGAGGCTTATTATCTGAATTTATCTCTTTTTCAAGGCGTTGATTACTTATTCTGAGGTTTTTCTATGCTATATTGATATTTGGTTCTTAACATATGGTATCAGAGCTCAAGGTCTTGGGGTTTCGCTGCTACATCTGAGACACCTTGGATTTTTCACTATAAAATTTTTTCTACAATGTTTCAGAAGGAATGGCTTGGAGGATATTTAGTAGACGGATCAAGGTACGTTGGGTTAAAATTTTATCTCCTGAGGCATTATAATTTCGGAGATAAATCCTGTGCAAGATAGGGTTCTAGAATCATCTTGAAATGAGTCATTGTGTAATTTTCGCTATAAATTTTTTTCTGTAACGTTTCAGATGCTGAACTCTAGATGATATTCAAAGAAATTAGTAGGGTATTTGTGGTAAAACTTTGAGCTTCTGGTTCGTCTTACATTTGTATATACACCATGTGGAAGATAGGGTATATGACTAGTCCTATTGACTAGTCTCAAGAAGGTGTTCAAGGTAAAACAATCATAACATCTTCCTAGAATATCCAAATTGAGTGAGACTAGTTGCATTGGATAGTATACATTCTGCAGTATTTTTGGTACAAGTTTCAAAATTTTATATCAATTATTTTGTGTGGGGCATGGTATACAAGTGACATCTCCCGGAAAGGAAAAAAATCAACAAGTTGTGGGGAAGTTACCATAAATTCCACTTGGCACATCCAATTTTGATCAGACCTGTGGAATTTCAGAGAAGAAATATAAGAGAACTACAAAAAATAAATTTTCATACCCAGAAGGGCCGAAACTTTGGAGATACAGCAGAAGAAATATTGTCTAGTAGAACCACCTCAAATCAAGGTTCAAAAGTGATACTTGGCCAACATGCCACCCAAAAAGGGAACTTCTACACCAAATAAGCCTCCAGATAATCCTACATGGACTCTTGATGAAGGTAAATAAATGCATAGGGACATAAATGATTTACAAAAGAAGATAGTTACAAAAGATGGACTACAAGAGATTATGGAGGGCTTAGAAAGGGGAGATCATGGAAGGATTGAAAATTTTCATAATAGAGAGGACACCTGAAAGTGAAAATGTATCCCATGAAATTCATGATGAGGACACAAGGAAGGTGAATCAAGAATGGAGAAATTCGAACTTTGGGTTGAATACCAACCACGTTCCTAATATCGATATGAGGAAGTTTGATGGTGATGCAACCACACCCGCTAGGTATGTCTGCTCACATGATCTTTCTTCCTTCCTTGGCCCGAAGAATTGAAAGGATCTTCTATTTCCCTATCGAGAAATATTTCACCCACATAAATCTCTCACGGGATCTCCCCTTCTTCTATTGGGATTTTGGCACTCGTGGTGTCCAAATAACTTGTTTCACCGATCCCTGATCCTTGATACACTCCTTGGTTGCCTTAGCCCCTTATGGCTATGACTTTAGTCCATGTGACCGCTTTCTATAAGACCATGGCCTTATATCCTTTCCGTCGGGGTTTCGGACTTCAAAATCCCGATGCGCTCGAATTCTCGTTAGCTCTCCAGGCTGAGTCCTTGGTCCACGTGACCTCCTCTATATGACCACAGTCATAACTCCCATCAGGGTTTCGAGCATTTCAATGTCGAAATACACATGCTCTCAGGACTCGCGATCCTTCAAATCTCGACGCGCTCTTTACGCGTTAGCCGTCTTGGCTATAGGCTTTGGCCCATATGACCATTACCCGATGACCGCAGTCTTACCCCTCGTCGGGGCTATGGGGTTTCTAATGCCAAAATGCACTCACCCTCGGAATTCATGATCCCTCGAGTCTCGATTCTCCACCAGGCTGACAAATGGCTCCCACAATTGGCGCTTCCCTCCTTTCCAATGTGCTGACAACTGGCCGCACGGGGGCACTTTCTCCCTTGTCGGGGTTTCATGGTTCATGACTCCGAAATGCGTAAACACCTTGTCACCAGGATCCCCGATATCTTGATGACCCAACCACCGATAGACGATTTCCTTATCGATACTTTTCCTGATGACTTCGATTGCTTCCACGCGTCCTATCGAGACGGACGCTTCAGATTTCTCCCCGCGTTTTTGAGACTTCTGATGTCCCGATTTTCACGACCCCAGGAACTCTTATTTCCCGAGTGTCGATATACCGACTCTTTTTGGATTTCTAACACTTGTCCCAAGTGGATGAACGGTTCAGGTTGACCCTCGGGGTTTCGCCAACTACAAAGCCAAAACACTTACTTGTGCGAGTCTCGATGACTGAAACGCCGATGGACTCCCGATATCGTCCACGTGTCCCAACTGATGGATGGCTCTGATTGTCTATGGGGTTTCCAACATGGATTTTCCTGATCCTTTGCCCTCGGGACTCCCGATTTTCCGAATCCTGAACCTTCGATGGAGTCTTCCCTTTCGGGACTTTTCCCTAGATCTTAGATATTCACCATGTGTCCTCTCAAGATGGACGGTCCTGATTCAACCTTGAGATTTTGAGACTCTCGGTACCCTGATGACACAATTCCTTTGTCAACTTAGAACCCCAATTGCCAAAACGCCGACGGGCTCTCGATGACTGCCACCTGTCTCCTTAAGATGGACGGCTTAGATTGACTCCGGGATTTTCACTATGAAAATTCTCGATCACTCGTCCTCGTGACTCCCGATTTCGTGAATGCCGAAATCCCGATGGCCTCGCCTCTGGTCGGGAATTTCCTCCTCCTGTTCACGAAGCTTAAACTCCATGCAACTCCTGGTTGATCCAACGGCTGACGGGTATTTTTGTGAAGATTCTATGGTTCACAGTCTCCTGAGCTTGACCTCCGGACGCAGCCGTAGCCTCCTCGCTTCTCTGGCAGATATGACAGCTGGCAGGATTTCACCAATCCTCTCCACAAGATCCTGACTGTCGATTTCTTCCTCCTTGAGGATTTCTTGAAAAGAACTAAGTTATCTTCTGCGCTCACTTGTCCTCTTGCACACACTCCTTGCGGCAACCTTTCAAACACCTCAAATGTTTAAATCCTTCGACCCTGCGCACACCTGCAACAGTGGTCTCTCCATGCTTCTGCTCAGATTCACAACTGAGACTTTCCTTATCTTGCGCACTCCTTGCATGGCTCCAGTAACCCAATTTCACTTCTGGGTGAACGAGAACAAGAGTTAAACTACCTAAGCCTCCGTCAATGCACTCCTTGCGGACGTTTTCCACTGCACTCCTTGCAGGAATCCTCACTCAGATAGAGAAACAATTGAAACTCATTTCTTCTTCTCTCAGATTTCAGACTCAAACATGAAATCACATACACAGCAATAAAGAAAATGAATAACAGGAAAACAAACACTCATGAGCACATCATTAACATCAACACATAGAGAAGAGACACAAAACCATGGATTTGAATCAACTTCTTCTATTAATTCAAGATCTATACATGGATGTTCTTCTACAGCTCTCTGCTTCTCTTCTGTTCCCTTCCTGCTTCAACTATCATGCTCTTTCTACAATGTACAATGAGGGTGTCTATATCCCGTTTTCCCTCCTTCTAAAACTGTCTAATCTATGAATTCAAGTCTATCTACCTGCATTAACTAGTTTAAATGCCTCCTATCTACTAAGGACGAGAGCGAATTGCTCAAGGTCCAATACAATATACAAAGGCACTCCTTCATAAATGGCTTCATTAAAGATTTGGCGCATCAACTTCAAAAAGATTTTCAAGCAATTTATCATGTGCTCAAAAATACGTTGCGCTTGCTCCACGCTCGCTTGATATTTGTGATGCTCCTGCATCATACTCCCTCGCTTGAAAAATTTCATGGGCTCCTGTCCATGAGCTCCTGCATGGTATATCCATGCTTCTGTATCTCTGCTTCGTTCTCCTAGCTGGCATCTTCCACTGGATGGCCCTTCCATTTGACCAGATACTCATAGTATTCTTTCCTCCTGGTCTTCTTACTGACTCTCTTGTCCAGTATCTGTTCCATTTGTGGCTTCTCTGCAACTGGCACCTTCTTCTGCCACTGAACCTCTGGCTATTCACCACTTGTTCATGCTTCCTCAAGTTTATATGGGTATAAATATACGACATTGAATATCGGAGATATTCCGATCCCATCCGGTAACTCAATCTCATAAGCATTTTCCCCCAATTTCTTCAAGACCTTACATGGCCTGATTTTCTTCATTTTCAATTTATTGTATGTTCCCCTCGGGAACCTTTCTTTCCTCAAATGCGCTAGATCTAATTCACCAACCTCAAACTGAAGTTGTCTCTTCCGCTGGTCGGCTCTGCGCTTATATTCGTGACTTGAATCTAGCAGTCGCTTCTTCACCTGGCCGTGAAGTTCTTTCATCGCCTCTATGAAATCTTCGGCACTTGCTCTCCTATTCGCAGTCTGTTCTGAATCCCTTAATTCAGAAACTCCTCTCGTCTGCATGCCATACACAATCTGAAATGGAATTTTGCCTGTGCTCCTGTTCACTGAGTCATTATAAGCAAACTCTGTCTGCGGCAATATACTATCCCACTGGCTGTGGTGCTCCGCCACCAGGCTCCTTAGAAAGTCTCCCAGACTTCTGTTCACCACTTCTGTTTGTCCATCTGTCTGAGGATGATAAGAAAAACTAAACATCAAGTTAGTCCCCAGCTTCTTCCACAATGTCCTCCAAAAGTGGCCTATGAACTTTGTATCTCTGTCCAAAACTATACTTCTAGGTAAGCCGTGAAGTCGAACGACCTCTTTGAAAAACAGATTTGCGATGTGAGTCACATCACTGGTTTTCTGGCATGGGATAAAATGTGCCATCTTGGAAAACCTATCCACTACCACAAAGACTGAATCAAATCCTCTTTGCGTCCTTGGCAATCCCAATACGAAATCCATGCTGATTTCATCCCATGGCCTCTCTGGTATGGGAAATGTTTGGTAAAAACCTGCATTCTGCCTCCTTCCCTTTGAATGCTGGAAAATTCTGCATCTGTCCACAAACCTCTTAACCTCTGACCACATCCCTATCAAAAAGTATGAATCTCTCAGCTTTGCAAATGTTTTATCATGACCGAAGTGTCCAACCAATCCTCCGTTGTGTTTCTCCTTTAGCAGATTCTCCCTCATGGAGCAATTTGGAATACACAACTGATTTCCCTTGAACAACAATCCTTCCTGGATCACGTACTCTATCCACTGGCTTCTGTCTCTGAGAACTGGGTTCTCAGTTGCTCCGTACGCTTCTTTAAAATTTTGATCATCTGCATACATGTCTCTAAGATCATCAAAGCCTAACGTCCTGACTTTGAACTCCTGCATCAACAATCATTTCCTTCTCAAAGCATCAGCCACTTTGTTAGCAGTACCCGAAATATGCTTAATTACAAAAGTGAAATTCTACATGTATTCAACCCATTTAACATGCCTCTGATTCAACTTCTCCTGTTGAGTCACAAATTGTAATGCATGGTTATCACTATATAAAACAAATTCCTTTGGAATCAAATAGTGCCTCCATTTTTTCAATGCTTGTATGTTGGCATAGAATTCCTTATCATATGTGGAGTACTTTTCTTTTGCCTCATTCAACTTCTCGCTGAAATATGCAATTGGTCTGTCCTCCTGACTCAAGACCGCTCCTATTGCAAATCCTCTTGCATCACATTTCACCTAAAATGTCTTTTGAAAATCCGGCAACACCAGAATTGGTTGTTCCGTAATCTTCCGTTTCAACAGATTGAAACTCTTCTCAGCCTCTTCAATCCAGTGAAAATATTTATGTCTTTTCTTCACTGTATCCATCATCACTGCACTAATTCCACTGAAATTCCTGATGAATTTCCGGTAGAAACTAGCCAGTCCATGAAAACTTCTTACTTCGAAAATATTTCTCGGTGATGGCCAATTTTTAATTACCTCCACCTTATCTGGATCCATCCTCAGTTCATCTGCAGATATAACAAAACCCAGATAAATGAGCTCTGTCTTCATAAACGAGGATTTCTTCATGTTTATCAACAACTTATCCTGCTGTAGCTTCTTCATTACTGTAGCTAAATGCTTCAGATGTTCTGCCTTTGTCTTGCTGAAAATTAATATGTCATCCAGATAGACAATGACAAAATTCCCGATGAATTCCATCAGGACTTCATTCATTAACCTCATAAAGGTACTCGACGCATTTGTTAAGCCAAACGACATAACAAGCCATTCATACAAACCTTCATTTGTCTTGAATGTTGTTTTCCATTCATCACCTTCTCTCATGCGAATCTGGTGATATCCACTCTTCAAATCAATCTTTGAAATTTTTTTTGCCCCACTTAAGCAATCCATCAAATCATCCATTCTTGGTAATGGAAACCTATACCTGATGGTTATCTTATTGATGGCTCTTGAGTCGGTACACATTCTCCAACCTCCATATTTTTTTGGATTGAGTACCGTTGGAACGACACACGGACTCAAGCTTTCCCTGACCAATCATTTATCTAGCAGCTCTTGGACCTGCTTCTTGACCTCTTCATTTTCTTGCGGTGTCAACCTGTACACGGATTTATTCGGAAAACTAGCTCCAGGTATGAGGTCTATATGATGACTCACACTCCTCATCAGTGGCAACGAACGAGGTAATTCGTCCACCACGATGTCATCAAAATCTTCCAGTAGTTCTTGAATTTCTCCTGGCAAATCGTCTACTCTCGTTCTAGTCAAAATGATCCTTGGTTTCCTGACCACAAAGAATTATGGATCTTCTTTCTTCTTCACCTCCGTAAGAAGCTCCTTCCCACTCATGAGGAGTACAATATTTCTCCCTTCTGGTTTTACCTCCTTATCCTTGATCGGAAGCAACATATGAGTTCTCCCATTCTTCTCTAAGGTATATGTATTCATCTTCCCATCATGAATCACATTTCTATCATATTTCCATGGTCTGCCCAACAATAAATGACATACATCCATAGGAATAACGTCACAGCGTATCTTATCATTATACCCTCCTATTTTGAATTCAACTAAACACTTTTTAGTGACATTTACCTGATGTCCCTTCTATAGTCATGAAACTTTGTATGGACTCGGGTGATCAGTCGTCTCCAGCTCCAACTTCTCTACCATCTCGGTCGAAACGAGATTATCTGTGCTACCACTGTCCACGATAACCTTGCATACCCTATCCTTGGTTTTGCAAGTAGTTCTGAAAAGTCTATTTCTTTGAGATGAGTCCTCCACCTCCTTCTCAGGTGTTAAGAGAACCTTACGCATCATCAATGACCTTCCGCCTTCAACATTTTCTGCTTCAACATCTCGCCTCTGTGCCTCGGTGATGTGAGTCTCTCCACTATCCTTCTTTTTCTCTGGACACTCAAATGACATGTGCCCATTTTTCCCACACGTGAAGCATGTGATTACTCCTCCTCTTCCTTTTCCTCTACCTCTGGTACGAGGAAACATATTGTTATCAGCATACCCTCCTCTCTGCTCAGTATGCTGCCCTCTCTGTGAACTTCCACCTCTCTCGGTTCTAGTCTGAGGCTTTTTCCAGTCGTCCTTGGGCTTCTGGTATTTGTCTTGGGCAACCGATTTTCCTTTGGGCTGAATCCTACCTCGGCCTCGCTGACCTTGCTTACAACTCAGCTTCTCTTCAGCTTTCAAAGCCATTTGATAGGAATCCTCCACTGTTCATATGGTTTCCATGCTCATCTCATCCTGGATATCATATCTTAGGCCATTCATATACCTGGCAACTTTCTCATCATCACTCTCCCGATGACCTGCCCTAATGTTCAGTCGATAGAATTCCTCTGTGTATTATTTTAATGTCATCAGCTTCTGTCTCAGGTTCTGCATCCTCCTGAACAGAATGATTTGATAATCTCTGGGGATGAACTTTTCCTTCATCTTTGCAATCATTCGATCCCAACTTTTAATTTTCTGCTTGCCCTTGTAGCATCTATCTACTTGTAGCTCGTCCCACCATAATGCTGCGTGTCCCTTCAATATCGTGACAGCATGCCTGGCTTTCTTATCCTCTTCGACATCTTCATAATCAAAGTATGTATCCAGAGCTCTAATCCAATCTAGAAGCTCTTCCGCATCCAGATTCCCCTCATAAACTCGAATGTCCATCTTCGTTTTTGCACCTATTCGTGCAATAGCTTTGATTAGACTTTCATTGGATGCATCCTCAGCTACAACTTCTTCTTCTTGTTCACCTTCAACCTCGCCTTAGGACTCACTTAGATTCCCAGCACCGACTGTGCATCTTTGTGCTGTCTCCATATCTTCGACTCTAGCTCGTAGATCACGTATCTCTCTTTCCATTTCTGGATTCTGTGCTTGCCTACCCCTTCTCCTCGGGGTTTCTCTTTCCTCTGGATCGGGTGACTGTCTATCCCATCTCCTTGGCGGCATGGTGAATTTCCTTCTTCTCTGCTACAGAAAGCAAAGAAATTTTCTTGCTCTGATACCACTTGACGCAGCCGCACCCGCTAGGTACGTCCGCTCACAGGATTTTTCTTCCTTCCTTGGCCCGAAGAACTGAAAGGATCTTCTATTTCCCTATCGGGAAATATTTCACCCACAGAAATATCTCACGGGATATCCCCTTCTTCTATCGGGATTTTGGCACTCGTGGTGTCCAAACAACTTGTTTCACCGATCCCCGATCCTCGATACGCTCCTTGGTTTCCTTAGCCCCTTCTGTCTATGCCTTTAGTCCATGTGACCGCTTTCTATAAGACCATGGCCTTATATCCTTTCTGTCGGGGTTTTGGACTTCAAAATACCGATGTGCTTGAATTCCCGTTAGCCCTCCAGGCTGAGTCCTTGGTCCACGTGACCTCCTCTATATCACCACAGTCATAACTCCCATCAGGGTTTTGAGCATTTCAATGTCAAAATACACATGCCCTCAGGACTCGCGATCCTTTGAATCCCGACGCGCTCTTTACGCGTTAGCCCTCCTGGCTATAGGCTTTGGCCCATATGACCATTACCCCGTGACCACAGTCTTACCCCTCATCGGGGCTACGGGGTTTCTAATGCCAAAATACACTCACCCTCAGAATTCACGATCCCTCGAGTCCCGATTCTCCACCAGGCTGACAACCAGCTCCCACAATTGGCGCTTCCTTGTTTTTCGACGTGCTGACAGTTGGCCGGACGGGGGAACCTGCACCCTTGTCGGGGTTTCACGATTTGCGATTATGAAATGTGTAAACACCTTGTCACCAGGATCCCCGATATCCCGATGACCCAACCACCGATAGATGATTTCCTTGTCCGGAATTTTCCCGATAACTTCGATTTCTTCCACGCATCCTCCCGAGATGGATGCTTCAGATTTCTCCCCATGTTTTAGAGACTTCTGATGTCCCGATTTTCACAAACCCAGGAACTCTGATTTCCCGAGTGTCGATATGCAAACTCTTTTTGGATTTTTGACACCTGTCCCAAGTGGATGAACGGTTCAGGTTGACCCTCGGGGTTTTGCCAACTGCAAATCCAAAACACTTACTTGTGCGAGGCCCGATGACCAAAACGCCGATGGACTCCCGATCTTGTCCACATGTCCCAACTGATGGACGACTCCGATCATCTATGGGGTTTCCAACATGGATTTTCCCGATCCTTTGCCCTCAGAACTCCCGATTTTCCGAATCCTGAACCTCCGATGGAGTCTTCCCTTTTAGGACTTTTCCCAAGATCTTAGATCTTCACCATGTGTCCTCTTAAGATGGACGGTCCTGATTCAACCTCAGGATTTTGAGACTCTCGATACCTCGATGACACAATTCCTTTGTCAATTTAGAACCCCAATCGCCGAAACGTCGATAGGCTCTCGATGACTGCCACCTGTCTCCTTAAGATGGACGGCTTAGATTGACTCCGGGATTTTCACTATGAAAATTCCCAATCACTCGTCCTTGCGATTCCCGATTTTGCGAATGCCGAAATCCCGATGGCCTCGCCTCTCGTCGGGAATTTCCTCCTCCTGCTCACAAATCTTAAAATCCGTGCAACTCCTGGTCGATCCAACGGCTGACGGGTATTTTTGTGAAGATTATATGGTTCACAGTCTCCTGAGCTTGAACTCTGGACGCAGCCGTAGCCTCCTCGCTTCTTTGGTAGATATGACGACTGGCGGGATTTCACCAATCCTCTCCACAAGATCCTAACCGTCGATTTCTTCCTCCTTGAGGATTTCTTGAAAAGAACTAAGTTCTCTTCTGCACTCACTTTTCCTCCTGCATGCACTCCTTGTGACAACCTTTCAAACACCTCAAATGTTTAAATCCTTCGACCCTGTGCTCGCCTGCAGCAGTTGTCTCTCCATGCTTCTGCTTAGATTCACAACTGATACTTTCCTTAGCCTACACACTCCTTGCACGCTCCATTAACCCAATTTCACTTCTGGGTGAATGAGAACAAGAGTTAAACTACCTGAGCCTCTGTCAACGTACTCCTTGCGAACGTTTTCCACTGCACTCCTTGTAGGAATCCTCACTCAGATAGAGAAACAATTGAAACTCATTTCTTCTTCTCTCAGATTTCAGATTCAAACATGAAATCACATACACAACAATAAAGCAAATGCATAACAAGAAAACAAACACTCATGAGCACATCATTAACATCAACACATAGAGAACAGACACAAAACCATGGATTTGAATCAACTTCTTCTATTAATTCAAGATCTATACATGGATGTTCTTCTACATCTCTCTACTTCTCTTCTGTGCTCTTCCTGCTTCAACTATCATGCTCTTTCTACAATGTACAATGAGGGTGTCTATATCCTGTTTTCCCTCCTTCTTCTAAAACTGTCTAATCTATGAATTCAAGTCTATCTACCTGTATTAACTAGTTTAAATGCATCCTATCTACTAAGGATGAGAGTGAATCGCTCAAGGTCCAATACAATATACAAAGGCACTCCTTCATAAATGGATTCATTAAAGATTTGGCGCATCAACTTCAAAAATATTTTCAAGAAATTTATCATGTGCTCAAAAATACGTTGCGCTTGCTCCACGCTCGCTTGATATTTGCGATGCTCCTGCATCAGATGGCAAGGACCCAATCACATGGATACTTCATATGGAGCAATTATTTGATCTACATAATGTGCCACATACACAAAATGTATGAATTGCTTATTTATATTTAGAAACCAATAAATTTGTATGGTATCGATGGATTTTTTCTCGCAAATCACTCATCACTTGGACACTATGAGGATACAAGGAGCAATACCTTCTTTAGCCAATTGATAAATCTCAAGCAAAAGGGTTCAGTTACAAGCACATTGAGAACTTCCAAAGATTGAATATAAAGGTAACATATATTCTAGATGAGCACTTGATTGATGTATTCATAGGAATTTTAAAGGATAACATCAAAGATGAGGTTCGCCTTTGGGAACCCAAATCATTGGAGAATGCATTTAAGGTGGCAAGAAATGTTGAAAGTAAAAATATGGCTATGGCTAATAGAAGGACCAATCCCAACATCTATAGGGAGAATAATGTTCCTTCTTCTAAAACACCTCAACCTACAAGGCTGACACCTCAACAATTGGAGGATAGAAAAGAAAAAGGTTTATGCTTTAATTGTGACAACAAGTACAGTAAGGGACATAAGTGTGGTGAGAAAAAATTATTCTACATAGATTGTGAAGAGGAAGAAGAATAAGAACAAGAACAATCTCAAGATGAAAACGTAGAAGCAATTTCATCTGAAGAGTTGACTCCCACAATATCGTGTAATGCATTGGCTGGAATTAGCACTCCTCAAACCCTCAAGATCGAAGGATAGATAAAAAAAAAAAGGGTAATAGTCCTAATTGATTATGGAAGTACTCATAATTTCATTCACTATAAATTAGCCAAAGCTCTCAATTGCTTTGTATATCTAGTGCCAAAGTTTCAAGTAATGATTGTAGATGGAGGAACTATCAATTTCTCAGGAAAATGAAATAAGATCAGTCTTACTATGGGGGAATATGTAATGAATATTCCAATGATTTTTATACCCATGGGTGGTGTTGATGTTGTACTAGGAATCTAATGGTTACAATCATTAGGAACAATGGCTTTTAATTTTCAAGAACTTTTCATGAAATTTTCATTGGAAGGAAAATAAATTGAGTTAAGAGGTATCACAAGGAAACCTGGTAAGGTGATAAGCTCTAATGGCATGAAAAAATTATTGAAAAGGGGGCATCAAGGCATTATTGCACAACTATGCTCACTAGATTTTCAAACATCTAAGCCATCTATTCCACAATATCTCCAAGGGATCATTGATAAGCATTCCAAATTATTTGAAGATATTCCCAAAGGTATTCCACCCACTCAAAATCATGATCATGAAATTCACCTAATTCCTAGGAGTGTTCCTCCTAACATCAGGCCATACACATACCCTTATGCCCAGAAGAGTGAAATTGAGCGCATGGTTGAAGAAATGTTAGAGGATGAAATTATTAGACCTAGCCAAAGTTCTTACTTTGCACCAATGGTAATGGTATTCAATAAAGATAGCTCATGGCGTATGTGTCCAGATTATATAGAGCTCAACAAGATCACTATTAAAGATAAGTTTCCTATTACTGTCATTGATGAATTGTTAGATGAGTTACATGGAGAAATCTATTTCAAAAAATCGGTTCTTCATTTAGGGTATCATCAGATTAGAATGAAGGAAGAAGATATCCCAAAAACAACATTCCGAACTCATGAAGGCCATTATGAATTTTTGGTCATGCCTTTTGGCCTTACAAATGCACCTTCCACATTCCAAGGGTTGATGA
>ML806795.1:8059-31494 GCA_009831015.1 Picea engelmannii | reverse complement strand
TTGGCCTTACAAATGCACCTTCCACATTCCAAGGGTTGATGAATTCCATTTTCAAGTCCTTCCTTCGAAAATTTGTGTTAGTATTTTTTGATGATATACTAATCTATAGAAAGTCTTGGGAGGATCATGTGTGACATGTTGACCAAGTGCTACAACTACTAAAGGAGAAACAACTATATGCCAAACCATCCAAATGTTTCTTTGGACTGAAGGAGGTAGAGTATTTGGGTCATATTGTATCTCATGAAGGTGTTAAGGTAGAACCTAACAAGATTAAGGCCATGATGGACTGGACGATTCCAAAAACATTGAATAATCTTAGAGGATTTTTGGGTTTGACAGGTTACTACTGCAAGTTTGTTCGACACTATGGAAGAATAGCAATGCCTTTAATGACACTAACTAAGAAGGATGAATTTTCATGGAATCCAGAGGAAACTAAAGCTTTTGAACAAGTTAAAGAGGTGATGTGCAAAGCTCCTGTCTTGACCACTCTAGACTTCACAAAAACCTTTATTGTGGAATGTGATGCCTTGGGAAATGGAATTGATGCTGTCCTAATGTAAGAAGGAAGGCCCCTAGATTTTGAAAGTCGACCACTCAAGGGAAAGGACTTACACAAACCCATTTATGAGAAGGAAATGATGGAAATACTACATGCATTGAAGAAATTGCGTCCTTACCTAATAGGTAGTAACTTCAAGGTCAAAACAGATCATGATAGTCTTAAATACTTCTTGCAAAAAAGACTATCTTAAGAAGAACAACAAAAATGGGTACCCAAGATATTGGGTTATGATTTTGAAATCGTCTATAAAAAGGGGAAGAAAAATGTTGTGGCATATGAACTCTCAAGAAAGTATGAATATGTTGAGGCCTTTCTCTGTGCTATCTCGATCATCCAACCCAATTGGATAATAGAAGAAAGGGATGAATGGAAGAATGATGAAAAAGTGTGGACTCTCATTCAAAGGTTGTAGCAGGATTCTAGTGCATCAGATACATTTACATGGAAAAATGATTCACTATGGTACAAAGATCGCTTATATTTATGTAAGAACTCCCAACTCAAACAAAAGGTATTATTGGAATTGCACACCTCTCCAGTAGGAGGGCACTCGGGATTTTAGAAAACCTACCATAGAGTTAAGAAGGATTTTTTTTGGGATGGACTTAAAACTGATGTTCAAAGGTTTGTGATAGAATGTTTGGTTTTCCAACAAAATAATGTGGAAACAATTAAGACCCCAAGCATTTTACAACCATTAGCCATCCCACGTCAGCACTGGGAGGAGGTTTCCATGGATTTCATCACAGGGTTACCGAAGTCTGAAGGAAAGAGTGTCATCATGGTGATTGTTGATAGACTGACCAAGTACACACACTTTTGTGCACTCTCTCATCCCTTCAAAGCTAGTACAGTTTCCACCACATTCATGGAGATAGTTCAAAAGGTACATGGCAGCCCAAATATTATTGTAAGAGACAAAGATCCCATCTTCACTAGACATTTTTGGATAGAATTAGTTTCTTGTTTGGGTACTCAATTGGCTCATAGCTCATCCTATCATCCTAAATCTGATGGACAAACCAAGATAGTGAACAAATGTCTGGAAGGCTAGCTTCGTTTCTTTGTCTTTGATAAACAAACACAATGGTTCAAATGGTTACCCTTTGGCAGAATGGTGGTATAACACTTCCTTTCATACTGCAACAAAAATGACACCATTTATGGCACTCTATGGATACCACCCTCCTTCCATCACTTCTTCTATAAAAGAAAAATCTAAGGTTCAAGCAGTGGAAGATCAAATCGAGCATCAACAACAAGTTCTCCAAATCTTAAAGGACAACCTGACCATGGCACAAAATCGCATGAAACAACAATAAGATCAACATCGTAGTGAAAGAATTTTTGAAGTAGGGGATTGGGTGTTTTTAAGACTACAACCATACAAACAGATGTCCCTCAATCAAGCCAAAAAGGATAATAAATTATCACCAAAGTACTATGGCCCTTATAAGGTGTTGCAAAAGATTGGTACTATGGCATACAAATTGGAGTTGCCTGCATCTTCACGAGTACACCCAATTTTCCATGTTTCGTTCTTAAAGAAGGTTATAGGTGACAAGATCCCAGTTCAAACTATATTGCCAGAACTTGATGAGGAAGGAAAAATCATATTGGAGCCTGAATCCATCACTGACACAAGAGTTCACCAGCTGAGGAATAGATCCATGTCATAGTATCTCATTAAATGGAGGAAATTACTGGCTGAAGATTTCACTTGGGAAGATGAGTCTTTAATACAAAAGCATCCAGAGTTACTCATGTTAAGCTCTAATATTGGCTCATTACCCATTAATTGGGGCATATTACATTAGTAATGTTATTTTATTTATATCAGCTTTATTCCATTAGTTGTAATTATACCTCCTAGTCTCCTATATATACCAAGGAGACATTTTCATTTGGAATCATCTTGGAATTGTACATTTATGTGGGCGTAAGGAGGTTTCCCCCTCAAAGAGGCTTATTATCTAAATTTCTCTCTTTTTCAAGGCATTGAGTACTTATTCTGAGGTTTTTCTATGCTATATTGATATTTGGTTCTTAACAGTGAGGAAGGAACTGTTCAACCAAGCTCGCATTTTTAAGTATTTTTGGTTACAGGTATGTCTTTTTCGCCATCCATGAACTCACTCTGATTATGAAATAGATATTTTCTCGGTGATGTATTGATCTATACTTTTCTTGAGACTGGCAGCTATGTAAACTTGTGATATTTCTATGGAATGGTTGGTTGTGTGTTATTCAATGTAAATGGAAAAATTATATAGTTCAAGTCATGATTTCATTGAGGATTCTGTGATGTGGAAGCCATGAAGGCTCTTTGTTTTCTTATGGGTTTTGGTTGGAGGGTTTCATTCGGTCTAGAATTGTTGGTCGTCTCCACACAGTTCTTGTAAACATACCCAGTCGTATTCGGTGTTATGGGGTTGTTGTGTTTGACTTTAAACCACCTTGGGTCACTGCATATCGTTTTCACCTGGTTGTGGGCTCATTTTATGTTATAAGATTTTGCACAGTTGGTTATGCCGACTATTATTCCAAGAGGCTTGTTTTAGGGTTGGTTTCTATTTCATGGATTTTTTTTTATATCAACATTATTTGATTGATTGGGAAAACCATGAAGGTTATGCCCCGCATGTTCTCAGTGTTATTACAGGCCAATAAGAAGCCTTTGCTCCCCTTTTCATAGTCTCTCTTACCTGGTGTGAACTGTTACCCTACCTTGCAAGCTAATGGTTATGTGGCATGTGTGTCCACCATGTTGTCTCGAAGGGTTATCACCTGTTATCAGTGTGGTCGACTCCAGTCTCTCTATGTCGTTTCCACCAAGCGAACCCTTGATTACTTAGAGCTCACCCTTGATTATTCAAAGCTTGATTTTGATAAATGAACCAGTTATTTCCGGTCCAGTATCATGTAGAATGTTATGAGTTAGTGGAGTAGAGTTGAAAATGGTTGTTTATTGGATCATCCCTATTAATGGCATTGACAATGGTTTTTATTATTGGTATATAGTCGATGCATTGTTAGTTCAACTTGGTTGATTTAAGAAATAGAATTGGGCATACAGTTTCTACCTCCTTGTGTTGGATTGATAACTTAGCATGGATTTATGGTTTGATTGGGAGTATGCCTCTTTTAGTTATGCATTGGGTTGTGTGTTTCCTACAACATGGTATAAGTTGAAATGATGATCATTGTTACTATGTGTGTTTATGGATATTGTGCATCGTATCATTTGATTGCACCATCATAGATGGGCACGAGTTCTATAACAATATGGTTTCATTGCAATTTAATTGCTGTATTGATTAGAGGAATGGAATCAGGCACGATTTTAAAGGAACTTGTGTCTGTGTTTGATTTGAGGAAGCAATTTATGCACAGTGGTTGATGGTTTTTATGTTGAACATAGTTGAAACAAATGACTGTTTGTTCATTGGAATTGTTTTAAATATTAAATGGACGAAGTAAGAGGAAGCATAATTATTATACAGGTTATTTCATAGGCATATTTGTTTTGAGTAAGATGGAACTGTGTTAATTAAAAGTGTTAAGGATTTGAATGTGAACAGTGAGAAAGTTTAACACACAGTAAATGGTTAAATTATACACAGTAATTGTTAATTGAGCACCGTAATTATTTGGTTAGTGTTGGATTGTTTGTATTAAATACATAATTGTTTTATGTATTACTTAATTGATTTTATGAACATTATCCTCTCTTTTCCCCTACCATTATTTCACTTTTCTCTAATTACAATCCCCTCACCTTCCCATATCCATTATCCACTCCATGTTCCTAAAATTTAATTACATTTAAGAGTAACCTTGTATTGTAACAGTTTAAGATCACAGGGATGGATTACAATGATATGTTCTTTAGTTTACATTATAGTTGATTGTTTGTTGTCTATGAGCAACAATCATGATCTTTTCCCCCTCATTTTAACATTTTTTGCTCAATACAACCCCTCTCATATCCCAGAACCTTTGTTCACCCCCTACTCATTGAAAACGATTAAAATATTTGTATGGATTGGATTGCAAGAGCCTAATATGTTGTTGAGCCAAAATTTATTTCATATTTTAAAAAGAGTTGTCATGTATGGTTGTTAAATAAACTATTTGCTAATCAATTATGCATATAGGAATGATTTTTTTCAGCCGAGGTATCCATGGAAAAGGTAATCGAGGAAGAGGTACTTGGAACAGGGGCCCTAGAGGGCCAATATTCTCCATACACTTTGATGTTGACTCACAAGAGTTAGGCCAACTATTTCAATATGGGTTTTTTAATTGGATTGGGAAAGGAGTGGTCCAACCTAGGCCTGAAAGGCCTCACTTCCAAGCCCCACAGGTCCCTGGTATCCTCGTGTCCCCTCATGTCTCATTGAAATCCGAAGTTCCTGAAAATGATGGATGGCAACAGATTGTCCACCTGATAGTCTCCCAACATCGTGGCTGGCCCAATTTGTCTTTACTTACTCCCACGCCTATCAATCAAATTTTCCAATCTGCCCTTGTCCACTCACCAGTTCATTCTTCCCATGTGAGTAAAAGGTTGAAAACTGAGGCCCATCATGCCCTTGACAAAGGAAAATCCATTGCTACCCCTTCCTCACCCTCAAATGAATTTGATAAATCTGTGTCCTCCCGCATGCATTTGATGGATGATTTCTCTCATGTTATCAACGAGATTATGCCTAAAGGCTCAACACAGCCTAAGGAAGATTCAGAGAGATCAAAAGGTGACAACAACAACAAGGGAAGGATTGTATGTTAGAGTGGGAAATATGGATTTTAAGTTTTTATTTTCTTATTAATTGTTGAGAACTATTGACTTATGAAGTTTTGGACAATATACTATTTTTGGATATATGAGTAAAATATTTTGGAAATAATTCAAATATCATTGAAATAAATCGTCAAATATGAAGGTGATGATGGGAGTAACAAAGAGGGATGTTTTGTTTAATTAACTAGTTGTGTTATGATTATTAAAAACTAAAGGGAGTCATAAGGGGTCCCACCTACTATATATTAATTATTTAAAAACCCTTATTATTATTTATTACTTTTCCCCCTAACTAAAAGGTTGGTTGAGTTTTAGTCAACTTAACTAATGAAGTAGTTCAACTACTTCAATCAATTCTAATTTGCTTAAAGGCAAAAGGAAAGCGAGGAACAAGAGGAGAATAAAAGGAGAAGCATACTAAGGTTTTCTCTTTGAGTTTTGTTGAGATAATTCAGCTTTCATTCATTGCTTAATTCATTATAAGCCTAATTTGTTTTTATGATAGCAGGGTCATATTCTAGAAAGCAAGATCCAGGGATGAATTACATCATTCAGACACTTGTTTTTCAAAGATGGTGAACTATCTTTGATAGTCTGTGTATACTTGTTTGTCTGTGAATTAGTTTTCATGACTGACAAAGATTATTATGCAGAGTCTAGTGGGCAACAATCTGTGGCAAGATAATCCATCTTTTCAAGTTCAATTTTTTGATTTTCTATTAGAAGTCCTTTTGTATGTTTCATCGGGGACGTCTAAGTTTAAATTTGGTCCAAAACTTCCTTAGGAATTTTTTTAAAGATAACGATTCTTTGATGAATTGGAATGAAATAAAGGATTGATTTATGTCTCATATGTGTTGATTATTGACTTGGTGTCATTACTTATGTCTCTATAGTTATTTCAGCATCTGATATGTTCAGAAAATTACATAAAAAGTGATTTTTTCAGCGAGCTTTTAATTATAAAAAAACAGCCCAAGCACTTGTAAACAATACTTGTGAATAAGGATATCAATTTTGATGGCTATAAACATAGGGTGATATTCCCACCTATATTGCTTTAGCCAAGCATGATATGAAAATGTTTGAGTAACATTATTTCATATCTTTTCCTCAACAAACACCCCATCTCTAGAAGCTCCTTCTTTATGATAATTCATGAACCCTTATGCAAATCACCTTCCCCCTAGCGTAAGTGTTTACACTACCATATAAAATGAAGGAACATATAACATCCATTCTTATGCTAGAAAAATATTGATCCAAAAAGGGATTTCCCATAACATTCTTCGTCTGGCTCCTTCTTTGAATACAAAAACACGGGTATTAAAACAGAGGACGAAAACCTTTAGTAACCACTCACACAACCAGATCAAAGGTCAACACACTAATTTTTTGATGTGGTGAAACCACTACGGGGAAACATCCATGACCCCATCCAAATCAACCACTTGGAGCATTTTATTAATGCAAAAGAAAAATATTACAAAGAGATTTTACAAGAGATTTTCTCACAGTCGATCATTGGAAAATGACTATTCATGCTCTTTAAATAGATATCATGGAACAATCTGGTGTTAATCCATGGATCAATCTAACTATTAAGATCGAGGAGAATATGAACTGTTGGATCACTCTATGTTGGGAACATATCGTGAGAATCAAATTTCCTAACTACAAATGCATACTAATCCATATTAAAGAAACACACTAAGAAACACACTTTTACCTAATGACACATTAGACCAAGTAGATCTTAACTAACTCCTAAGTTTCTAAATATCATAACATCCCCCTTTAAGAAAAACTTGGGATAGGATTGAAGGATTTACAAAAGTGACACAATAGGAGAACAAAGGATGATTTAAAGCATTTCCACCCTTAATGAAAACTTATTGAACTCCTAACATAAATCAAAGTTTGGAAAACTTCACTTCTGTAAGAGACTTTGTGAAAATGTCTACAACTTGATCTTTTGTAGGGGAAAAGATCACTTCAATAACTCGATCATGAATGATATTTATGATGAATTTCATGTGTAGCTATGTTGGCACAGGGGCAAACCCAGGTTTCACTCTAACAATGCACCAACAAACCCTAACTACTGGCCCTTTCGGCAACAGCTGCAGAGAAGATGCAGTCTCACCCGAAGTAGAAATAGGGGGTTTCATGACACAGGTGTCTATGACCAGAGGAAATGCAAGTGAATCGAGGAAAACAACACAATATAACAAAGAGACTCCTTAGAAATATTACACTTAGCTTCGCGAAGTTAATTATATCACTTATCTTTAACACAACAATGCATTGGTAGTATATTAGGTATAAAATACACATCATCAACCATAAAACAACAACAATATATACGTGATTCACCCTCTCCCTAGGGCTACATCCACAGAACTGTGTTTCTTGATATATTATATGAAAACATACAGTTCTATCTGCACACTGAGCTATAGATATTTCTCTCTTTCTCTTTCACTTTCCTCTCCCCTGCCTGCGCACCCAGCTACAGGGTTGATCTTCGCACCCAGTTGAAGATCCAGAATACAAACTCAATAGTGTTATTACCAACATAATCAATAATGAAAAGAAACCAACATTAACCAAAGAACAACCCTCTCAACTATTCTATACATTTATTTATACATTACATGACTTTTGGACAACCTTAGACTGAAGTCTAGGTGTCAAAACCCTATATCCAAAACCCTAGGTGCCAAAACCCTAGGTCCACTTGACCCGTGTTTTCAGGGATCCGTAAGGTTGTTCCTCCTTATTTTCCATGAGGAGGTCCAAAGCACTCGTTGGTGTCTTCTTCTGTTTGTTGATTTGTCCACAGTCTATCTTCTTTGATGTTTTATCTTCCTTGATCTTCTCTTCCAATGACTAGCTTTTCCTTTACTTCGCTCCTTCTTTTCTACCACTTCGACCCCTCCTCGATTTATGTGCCTTCCGTGTAGTTCATACTTTTCCTTTATTCCTTAATATTCGATTCCTTACATAACCAAGGGCCAAAATGCCCCCAACACTCAGATTTGACTCATCCCGAGTCACTGCAAGATCGTGCCTTCTATATCACTTCGACTGCAGATTGTGTGAATCAGCCTGCACTTTCTGCTCTGTCCCTCCCTATCTTGTGTAGACTGTCTTTTCTGTGTCTAGTACCCAGTTTCAACTGCACCTGGTACCTAGACCCTTCTTCCTTTTCTTTTACTGAGAGATGTGAGGCAACTGGTTGTCATAATACAACTTCAACCGACTCCCATTTACCAAGCCTTCTTTCCATTATCCATTAAGGGTCTTCAACTGCACAGTTCCTCCTTCTGTAACGTAGGAAACTTTGAATGGTCCAAGTCAACGTGTCCTGAACTTCCCTGGATGGTTCATGAACTTGTTTTCATATAACAATACCAAATTTCCTTGCTTAAATTCTTTCTTCTTGATATGTCTTTCATGGTAAGCCTTTTCTTTTTCTTTTGTACCTACTGATGAAATCCCGCAATAAACCTGTCTTCCTCTAGTTCCATCAACTGCGCAAGCCTATCTTGAACAATGATGGTGTTATCCATACCTATAAATGATGAAATTCTTAAACTAGGAACCAAGTATTCCATAGGTACTACTACTTCTAATCCATATACCAAATTAAATGGGGTCTGCGTTGTTAACTTCTTGGAAGTAGTTCTATAAGCCCATAGTACTATTGGAATTCTTAAATCCCAATCATCTATGTTAACACTGCAAATCTTAGTCAGTGTTGTCTCTAAGATATTATTGAAAGATTTGACTGTACCATTCGTTTGTGGGTGGTATGGGGTGCTCTTCTGATGGTGAACTTTGAATTCCTTAGTCAAGGCTTCAATAGTTTTATTGATGAAGTGTGTGCCTTGATCACTCATAAGGATCTTCATACATCCAAATCTAGTTATGATATCCTCGAAGATGAACTGCGTAGCTGTGGCTACACTATATTCCTTATATTCTATTTCTTCTTCCCATCTGGTCAAATACTCGGTCACAGTGATAATGTATCTAGCTCTTGTGCACTTCCCTGGTGGGTTAATAGGTCCCATGAAGTCAATAGCCCATTTCTTGAATAATTTTAATGTTAATTGTGGTGCTAAATGTGTTTCATCCCTTCTAGAAGGCTTCCCTACTCTTTGACACACATCGCAGGATCAATAGTAATCCTTAGCATCCTTGTGTAAAGTAGGCCACGAGAGGCTAGCTCTGAGAACCTTCTACATTGTTTATTTCCATGCATAGTGTTCTCCTATGATAACTTCATGTGCTTCTGCAAGAATCAACAGTCTTTCTTCCTCCATAACGCATCTCCTCAAGATCTCGTCTGGTCCCATCTTATAGATTGTCCAACTATCAGTTGAAAGTCGGCAAGACAGACTACCAACTGTTTCTTCTGAATAACTGTGTACTCACAAGGTGCCATTCCTGTGGATAGGAACTAAAATATCTTGGCGAAGTGATCATCGACCTTTCTGATGGCCAACAATTGTGCATATGGTAATGCATACTCCAAACTAGTAGTTTCCTATCCATGTTCTAACCTGGATAAGTGATCAAGTCCCTTATTCATTCTTCCTGGCTTGACCACAATCTCAAATTCATACTCCTGGAATAGTAGTATCCATTTGTATATTCTTCCCCCCAACATTAGCTTGTTGACTAAGTACTTCAATGCAAAATGATCAGTGAACATCTTAAAATGTCCTCCCAATAAATAGTGTCTAAACTTATATAGTTCATATACCATAACCAAGCCTTCTCTTTTAGTCATAGTATAGTTTCTTTCAGTTGTAGAAAGTTGCCTGGTAGGAGAGGCTATGGGGTGGTCAATGTCTCATGCCCCTGGCTATGCTAAAACTACTCCCAATGCAATGGACGAAGCATCGACATGAACATTGAACTCCTTATTCCAATCTGGAAACACCAAGATAGGTGTAGTGACCATTTTCTTCTTTAGTGTGTCAAAGCTCTGCTGGCATTCTTTTGTCCATTAGAACTTACTCTCTTTCTTTAATAGCTTCTCCATAGGTGTTTTTATCTTTGCATAACCCCTAATAAACTTCCTATAGTATCCAGTGTGTCCTAGTGTAGTCTGCAGTTGTCTAACTGAAGTGGGGGGAGGTATATCAACAATGATAGCGATCTTGGAACAGTCTACCAACAATCCCTTCTTACACACAATATTCCCTAGAAGCACTCCAAAGGGTGAAAAGAAGATACATTTTTTCAAATTTGGGGAAATCTGACATTCCGTGCACTTATTTAACATTAATCTCAATAATTCAATATGATCTTTCATTAGGCTAAAAACAGTCCAATCATCAAATTATGCTTCCAATAACTTGTGTAAAAATTCCTTAAATGCTTCGACCACCACCCTAGAAAAGATGGATGGGGAATTCCTCAAGACATAAGGCATCACAGTGTACTAGAACAAACCCCATTCTATTGCAAATGTGGTCTTATGTCGATCTTCCTTAGTAATTCTGATCTGGTGATAACCTGAAAATCCATATGTGAATGAATAAACCTCCTATCCTCCCACATTATCTAGAACTTCATCAGTAAAAGGTGTAGGAAATGGGTCATGTAGACATGCATCATTCAACTGCCTTATATCTACACAGATTCTGATTTCTCCTGATTTCTTATCCTGGACCACCATAGGGGTGATCCATTCAGATTCTTCAACAGATTCTATGATTCCTGCTTGCAACATTCTATCCAATTCAATCCTTATAACTTTCCACTTATACTTGGGATTCAATCTGTAAGGTCTCTGCTTGATAGGTCTTACAACTTCTTTCAAGGAGATCTTCATTTCTCCCATGGGCCCTTTAATTCCCTTCATGTCTATGAACCTGGTTGGAAACAAGTCCTGATAAATTCATGCAATAATTCTGTAATCTTTCTAATAGTAGAATCATCCCAATAGTCTCCCACTTTTGCTAACTTAGGTGTTTTCTCTAGTCCAATGTTTACCTTCTTAATTTTAATGGACTGCCTAACGAAAGGTAATTCAATCCCAAGCCTTCTATTTCTCTTTTTCCTTAAATTTTTAAGATTTTTACATCCCTCGGGTCATCATCTTCATTGGCATTAATATTGTAGCACTCTTGTAACTGTCGAAGAGGCACAATACATTCATCTTTTTCTTGGTCAAGAGGAGGGTTAGGTGCCTCCTCAAAGACCTTTTGTCTTATGATTTGTAAATCCTAATCTACAGTGGGGTACTGACTCTCAAATAATAAAGTAACTATAAATTTTTGAGTCATACCATACCAATCTGTAGTGACAAAGCACAACTCTGCTTGAAGATACTAGTTGATAGGCGTAGTATCCAAGGTTTTAATGAACTTATGTACCCATTGTTGTTTAGGACTATTGCTCCAAGCTTCCTCACAACTTCGCACATGGTCCTTAAAATAGCTCTGACCTATGTAATGAACTTCGCATACTTCATGTTGGTCTGAAAAGAACGTTGTCAATAAGGTGCGACATTGTACCCACTCTGCGATGTTCTTTTTATGTGTTCCCCACCATATAGTTGGTGTTTCTTTGAAGGCTTCATCAAGTGCTAACAACCTCTGTTTTACTGGTACAATTCTCTCAAATTCATCTAGAAATGTCTCTAAATGATTCAAATCATCGAATTTAGGAAGATTACTTACTTCTGTGCCAATCCAACAAACTTCTCTGGTCAATCTAGCACATCTCTTCATAGAGACTTCATACATTCTATTCTACCAGATTTCCAATGCTTCCTTTGAATCTGATGAACATGCACTTTCACTTCACCAACTTATATTTCCATTTGTTGTGGGATTAATATAGTCTTGTTGTCTTTTTGTTAGTTTGTAGATGTTTTCTAGCTCGTAGGTGTGATCTTCTTCTCTTTTCGGTTCTGTGTATCTATGACCTTCATCCGGGTCAAGAGGTGCAATGAATTTAAGGCAATTACCCTCAAATCTCATTCTTCTCTTCTTTAGGTCAATGACAGTCGAATTGTTGAAATCCCAATCAATTCCTAATAGTGCAGGATAAGGGAAACTCACTTCGAAGTCTGCAAATGTCCTTACCCCGTCGATGTCTACAAGGACAGGCTCGAGTCTTCCAAAAGGGCTCACTGCCTGCTAATTAGCCATCCTGAGCATGATAGGAGAGTAAATTAGTCTAATTTTTCCCATTAGTGCCCAAGTCTGCTTCGTCATAACGTTTACTTCTGATCCTAAGTCGAAGAACACATAGTCCACGTCGTAGTCTCCAATCTGAGCACTAAGGTGTAATTCCTTGTTTGTCCTTATTTTCCTAGATACTTGATTCATATCTCTACTCAACATAGGGTCTATCCTTCCAATTTCATTACTAGGTGTAGTAATTATTGCACAACTTTTTCATCTTTAATTAAGTTGATACAAGTGTATAACAAGTCCATGAGCTTACTTACCTCTTTTCCTTGTCTGGCAAGAGAAGACTGATCAAATGCTGGTGGAATTTCACATTCCCTTACTTCCAGTTATGCCTTAGATGAAGAAGCTTTCTCTCCTACAAATTCTTTCCTTGCTTATTCAAAATTATGCCTCTCCCTCCTTGGATCAAACAATTGTTCCTTCTCTGCATCTCTTCTAATCCCTGATCCTTCTATAGTCTTTCCTGGAGTCACGCAATCTTCTCTTGTAACAATGACTCCTCTAGTAATAACATCGACTCTGGGGTCCTCACCGCAAGGTTCTACTGATATTAATTGGACTTGTTGGTTTCCTCCTCATCTCTTCTAGAGTTTCACCAACAATACTGGACAGTATTCGATGACATGATCAAATGAGTTACATTAGTTGCAATTAGTACAAGGGTTTTGACAATCCCTTGCCAAATGTCATGGCTATGCACAGTTATAACAAATAATATGTCCTCTTCCTCGACCCATACCTCCTCCTCATCCTCTTCCTCTGAATCCACCATGAGGGTTGATGTTTCCTCTACCTGAGGAGTTGAACTGCACATTGTTTCCTTATTGTTGTACTTCTCCTTGAATTCTATATGCATCCCTTGATATTTCATGCATGAGATCATAAGCCCTACAATCCTTCTCATCATGTCTCGCATATTTGAAGAATGTACAATAAAGATTGGTAGGTTTCTGGACATATTTTTGCATATAATAACATTCTCCAGGGCGATGTCTAGTCTTACATAACTTGCACCAGGGTACAATAACCTTCTTCAAAGGACTAGGTGCTCCAGAGGCCAGGTATTCATGAAATAGGGGACAATGCTCTTTGTCATGGCCCTCTGATTACATCTGATACACCATATATCTTATCTTTTCTCTTTTCCTTTATCTTTCTTCATATCTTCCACCTATAAGGATAAACTAGTTAACTGATTCAAAATCTAGCTCATACCTAGACTGGATTCTCCTACAGGGGCTACTTCTAGTTTCATAGAAATCTCTAGAGCTTCAGCCTGCGAAACGATTTTATGTTGCATCAGAGGAAATCTGATATGTGGCAGGAGGGAAACAATGAACCATTCTTTATTCTGTTCGTCTGGGATTTGAAAAGTCAAATGGCCTGTCAGGGTCTTAAACCTTTGATCAAACTCCCAAATAGGTTCATTTACCTTCTGGTTGATCTCCTTCAATTCTGTAATACACTGCGACTCTGACTTAGGCTTCTTGAATTTTTCACTCAACATAGTCTTAATGTCATTCAACGGTTTAGGCTATCTAGGTTCAGAATAAAAATTCATATACCATCTCAGTGCGCGATCCCTCAAGGTAGTATTGAACTGATATCTCTTAACAACTTCATCGGTGACTTGCTTAATGATCAATATATCTTCGCATAAGAAACAATGCTGATCAGGATCCTCAGATCCATCTCCTCTGAAAATGGGTAACCTCATTTCATCTGCCATAGATCTTCCTTGGTTTCTCGATTGAGTATGTACTAAGTTGCTTGTAACAGTCCTCTGACTGGTATGACTAATATGGTTACTTTGGTTACTCAATGCTGCTAAAACAACAAGAGGAGTAATAGTACTTACTTCGACAGTAGACATAGTTCCTGAAGTTTCTGGTTCTCCTCGACGAAGTTCTTCGATCTTTAATTCCTTTGTTCTTGTGGACTCTAAATACTCTTTGTCTGTTAGATTTGGTTCTTCTCCACTGTATAATCCTTTGTCTCCATATTTTTTCTTAAATAGGTTCGCAAGAGGAACCTCTTTGAATGGTCTCCCACTGCGTGTGAGTCCAACCTCTGTGTCGTTGTCGCTATCTGAAGTCCCTTTCTTTTTCTTCTATCCACTTCTCAATCTCTGTCTTCAATGGAAACCATCTTGACATTCCCTCAAGCAGATCTCGGTCCCAGAAATAGAACCATTTGTTGGCATAGGGCCAGACCCAAGGTTCACTCTAACAGTGCACCAACAAACCCTAACTATTAGTCCTTTTGGCAACACCTGTGGAGTAGATTCAGTCTCACACGAAGTAGCAATAAGGGGTTGCAAGACACAGGTGTCTACAATGAGAGGAAATGTAAGTGAATCCAGGACAACAATGCAATTAACACAAAGACTCCTTAACAATATTACGCTTAGATTCACGAAGTTAACTATATAACTTATCTTTAACACAACAATGCATTGATAGTATATCAAGTAGAAAATACACGACATCAACCATAAAACAACAACAATATATACGTGGTTCACCCTCTCCCTAGGGATACATCCACATAACTATGTTTCTTGACATATTAGATGAAAACATACAGTTCTATGTATGCACTGAGATGTAGATATTTCTCTCTTTCTCTTTCACTTTCCTCTCCCCACCCTGCGCACTCAGCTGCAGGGTTGATCTTCACACCTAGCTGAAGATCCATAATATAGACTCAATACTGCTATTACCAACAGAATCAACAATGAACAACAACCAACATTAACCAACGAACAACCCTCTCAACTCTTCTACACATTTATTTATAAATTACATGACTTTTGGACAACCTTAGACCGAAGTCTAGGTGCCAAAACCCTAGATCCAAAACCCTCGGTGCCAAAACCCTAGGTCCACTTGACCCGTGTTTTCAGGGCTCTTCTATCCTGTTCCTCCTTCTTTTCCGTGAGGTGCTCCAAAGCACCCGTTGGTGTCTTCTTCCATTTTCCACACTTTCAGTTGCCTCCAGTAGCCTCCAACAACACACGTGCATGCCATGATCGATACAGAACTCAATTTTTTCACTCTCAGTCATTGTTGTCAAATCTCAGTTTGCTCCAACACATGCATCAATATTATATCATTGTCAGTAGCAATTTTCAGTTATTTAATTGCAAGATTCTTTTAGATTAAGGCATAATCAGTGGTATTTTTTGTGTGATAAGAACCACTCGGTTTCGCTTAATTCAAGCTCATATTATTCCTTGATATACTCCATCCAGTGTTTAGTGAAGTTAATAAGTTGTTTAATGACATATGTGGTAGAGTTAAGCCCCAATTCCACACTGGTCGAGGGCCTTTTCATTTATGATAAATATGCAATTTATGTATGTTTTAGAGGGTTCAATTTTTTGGGGAAAGGAGATCTATACATCAGCTGGCTAAACCTATTCTATACATGGATTAAATTTCTCTACCTGGTGAACATAGTTTTGATGACAGTGTTTTTGTCCAATTCTTCATGTGTTTTTTTATCTTATCTTGAATGCAATTTTTATCTGTGAGAAGTACATTTCATTTCCTTTATCTATTGTATAACTTATCTTTACTAATATCCAACTTGTAAAACAACTAATTCTTTGGTGAAGATTTGTTTTTTGTTACAACCCGTGGGAGCAATTATGTTTTTATACATGTTTAATGTCTTGAAATGATATTTTAATTATTAAACTTCTTGCAACATATTATACATTGAGTGATTTGTTGTTTCTCTTTGTTTTTATCTCTATTATTTCACTTGTTTTTCATTTGTGTGCCACCGGCCAAGGAGGATCCTCATCCATATCATTTTTCCAACCCACCCATGCTCTTGTCTTGGTAAAACCAACCCCCTAACTAACCAACAAAACTAAAAAACCAACCATTCTAAATTTGAGGTGGCCTAGCTTCACCCTTTAACATTCAGGTGAAAACTTTAGGAACAACATCTTCTGGCACCATTGTCGAGGAATAGAGTAATGAAATAAATTTCCCTGAGAGAACGACAATGATCAGATTTGATCTTTGATGGTGAACAAAGACCAAACATATTTAGACTGTGAACAAAAGGTTTTTTGTTGTAGCATGTTGATTTACCAAGAAGGTTGAGGTGAACCTAACTAAGACTGCTCAAGGAAAAGAGCATGGAGATCACAATAAGAAGTAGATTGCATAAGAAAAGAAGGAGAAAAAGAGGAACACTTTTCTCACCCTAAAAACTATGAATTGTTTAACAAAATTGTAAGCCTTGGAAGAGAAGTTGCGGGAACAAGTACAGTTGGAAAAAGGGGAAATAAATAAATAAGAATATTTAAATGAATAGGCTTGGTCAAACAATGTTAAATAAAGGCAGCGAGTCCCTGGAAAATAACTCAGTTGGACTAAAAGTCCAGGGATGTAGAGGAGTTGGATGAGGGAAGATTTCCTTGACTCCTTCCTTGTTTTTTATTGTATTTCTATGGTATGAGAGACCTATTAAATGATACAGGTAAATGTATTTACACCATAATTATGATGGTTGTATGATTGTAAAAACAATTGATAATTTTTTTTGTTTCACTCATGAAAACATTAAGGATAATGCGATGAAGTGCATAAATATATGCTAGGACATATCTGAAAATGTTTTATTGATTGTAATTCTATGATACCTGCATTTTTATTTTACATAATAACTAATATAATTGCGATGTATGTAATGTGTAGAAATAAATTGAAATTGTTGGGAAAGACAGTTACCAATGGTAGAAAACCTCAAGAAGAGGACGAATACGAGAAGGTTGTTGTTGAAATATTGTTGAGGGGACTTTGAGAGCCCCATGAATCACTACTGATGAAGTAAAAAATAGAAAAAAGGGTGCTAGCAACTAGAACAGGTATAAAAATGTTCATTCTCGTATGGCATAAGGTATGAAGGGATTTGGTAAGAACCCCTTCTGAAAATATTTCATTATCTTACTTATATGCGAATAATTTTGAGTGGCTATTGTATGCCATTGCTACCCAAGCAGGGTAAGATTCAGGAAAGAAGAATCTGAATAATAGAGAGAGGAATTCTATGCCAGTCAAGGATGATTTATAATCATTGAAATAAAATGCATGAGTAAGGAGTACCATGGGTACAATGACCAATACATGGAGATTCAGAGTAAAGGTGTTCATAGTTAGCACAATGCATGGAATGCATTGAGAAAATGCACGTTTTCATAAGAGAGTAGACAATGGATTTTCCATTAAGGAAGGAGGACATTCCAATACTCTACTTGAATTATAGAGGTTTTAAAGAAAAAATAATTTTTGGTGGCCATGAGTGTTGGCACCCTGGTTACTAATGAAGGAAGAATGCTTGGGTGCATTCAAGAGAAACGTTTAGTTTCATATCTACTGATTTGGGATCGTGATCAACCTATAGAAGGAAGCATAATATTGTTGTAAGAGTGAATGAGAATGATTAAAACTATCGTGAAGAGATTGGTTGAGCTCCAAAACACCATGGAAAGGTGCTTTTCATAAGTATGGAAAACTTGAACCCAATGTAAGGGTACATTGGGTATGGATGTGGGCATGAATATTGGCACACTGATTAAAGTCAACTGGTATTTGAGTTACATTTGGAAAATTTGGTATGTTGAAAGGATGCATATGTAAATAATGATATTTCCTTTTGCTCTATACCCTTGAATAGATGAAAATGACTTGGACTGTTAGTATGCATAGTTTTAAAAATACAATGTGCATGAAAACTAACAAATTGTTTGGCTCAGGAATTTTGAAATTTCAGGAAGAAAAGGGTCTTGGATATGGTAGTTTTGTAAACCCATAAGGAAGACCAATTTCATGTTGAGCTAAATTGTTATGGGAAATAAAGTCCCATACTTTTGAATCGGGTTCCTGTGCGGAAAAGATCTGAAAATAAATGTGGAATTTGAAAATCTGTGGGTGACAAATTTGCAAGAAAATTCTGAATTTGAAATTGATGATAATATCTCATAATTTTTGTATACCTGTGATACAGGTGAGATGAAAAATATCTATCTAGGTAGTACATATGAAGGTTTTCAAGATGGAAAGTGTGAAAAACAATAATGTTGAGACATGAGAACCCTATGGTAAGCCATGATCTCCCTAGAGTATGTTGTGTTGTGGAAACACAAGCCGTAGGGATGCTTCGACAGAGCAAGTCTAACGGATGCCTCGACTGTAAGGCTCAATGAAGTCTTTAGAAATATTCACGTGCAAGAAATCCTTGGCAAGGAAATATGGATTTCCTGAGGGAATGTATAAAAGCGAAGGGGATGAATGATCCTGGGCCTGGAGTGTGAGTGACCACAAGGAAGAGGAGACTTTGATAATTATTATAAACTATTGATTGGGATCATGCACACAATGTGTATGCCAAGGAAAAAAAATGAGATAAGATAACAAGACAACCATATGGATGAAAATATACGAACTGCATAGATAAGTATTGTGCTAGATTATGGAATCTTTCCTCTTGATTTTTTCACAAAAGTAAGATATTTTCACGTGAAATTGTGATTAATATGCTTGTTGTCCAAAATTATTGAAGGAAGGTGACGATGACCAAGGGTATGGAAAGGACATTACCAAGAAAGAGGATCAAGATTTATGAAACAACTAAATGAAAAAGGCATGAAATTTGTTACTGAGAAAGAACATTGCGGACGATGTTCCTTTTAAAGGGGAGGGGATTGCCATACCCCTATTTCCCCTAGCTTGTAATTAATCATTAATTATGATCACCATGCTATGGCATGTGAACAATGTAAATGTATTATTGTTTATATTTTCAATAAATGACTGTGGGGGTAAAGCCTTGAAGTATTGGCCATGATATCACTAGATAAAAGAGAGAGGAAATTGTAGAGAGGGTTCATTATGTGAAAGTGACCCAAAATTCTCTTTGTTGAAATAATAAGCCTCATCTTGATCCCAAGGAAAAATTAGTTAATGAGAAAATGACTGGTGGTTGAACAATCAACTACCCCAATGAATGGAAGCATGGAGGGTCTGGCTGAGGAGATAGAAAATTGTCAGCCCGAAGTACCACAGAGTGCAGTTTCCTACAGGCCCAGATTGACCTGAGTTTCTTTTGATATAAGGGAGAGGACAGGTCCAGAACCTTCCTGGGGAGGAAAAAGGCATGCAAGAATACACACAAAATCAAACAAGAAGGATACTATGCCCACAGGGGTGTGTGTGTGACCTAGATATGCAGAGATAAAAGAGGAGAATGTGTGAGGCTCTAGGGTTTTGAAGAAGAACTGAAGGATTAAGTTGTTTTGGTTAAAAGGACAGAACAAGAAAAATGATCTTTGAGATTTTGTAGAAAACATGTCCTGAGAAGAAGGTTGTGAGCTTGATGTTGAGGGAGCATCTGATAAACCTCGCAGAGGCTGTGATAGAGAAAAGATCTTTGAGAAATTGAAAAATTTCCCTAGTGATATCATGGCTTGGCACGGGGGTGGCCAAAGCTCTAAGAATGAATGCCTCTAAGCCTACAGTTGGGTGGAAAGGCCAACACCCATATTCAGTTGGTCGGTGATCGATTGTAATAGATAAATATTTCATATACCCTATGTACTAGAATTGAAATGAGTGGTTGGATGTCTGTGTCTATGAATAAAATTTGCATTGCATGATTAATATTAGTAATACTTATTGTTCTTCTATGAACCCATGCATTTGAATGGTTTCTTTTTTCTTGTGCTTAGCAACAAGAGAAATATTAGACATGGGTCTTCAAATGAAATTAGGAATAAGATTATGGTTTATGTGATGGTTGGAAAAGCCTTAAGGGAATCTTCCCAAACTTTGATTTTCTAATGTAAGATTAGAGGAAGACTTCAATGGAATGCTTTAGTCCTGTCGACCCCTCGAATTTACCTTTGCATGTTACTAAATTTGAGATCTATGGATGGATGGATCCTCCTTCAAACCATTTTTCTGTGTGACCGAGGGATCATGCCCACAGACCTAACCATATAACGACTAAGAGTTAAGCATGTAGCCCAGAACTTGTCAAGGAATCCATATGACTAGGACCTTGGAACCCTTCACTAGGTATGAAAGGAGCTAAGTTATCTTGGCTTCAAGACTCTGAAAGTCTGGAGCTCCGGGATGTTATAAGTTTACCACATGCAAAACCAACCGAAGGAAACCTGCTAATATGGTTACCAGATAGGTTGATCGAAATCTGGCGGTTTCCTTAACTATGACCACGAGATCTATCCCATCGTTAAACCCTGATAAAATTCTCAATCACGAAGTAATGAAAACCATAGATATGATGATATTCAGGATCTCCCCCGACCATTGGATTGACATCATGGTCATTCAACGTTGATCAAATCTAGGAGTAAAAAGGAAACTAAAAACCCAAACCCCCGAATGTAGAAGTCGTGAAGTGATGACGACCATCGATCTAAGAATGCTTCAATATCTCTCTTGACCATTGGATATTGACCATGGTCAATCTAAAGTTGACCACTCCGGGAGTAAAAAGGAAACTAAACAACCAAACCCCTGAACCCCGATGTTTCGAAGCGATGAGGACCGTCGATATAAGGATTATTTGAGATCTCTCTTGACTGTTGGATATATACCATGGTCAGCTCTATGCTAACCACTCCAAGATTAAAAATGAAACTAAATAGCCAAACCCCCAAATGTTGAAGTCGAAAAGCAACGGAGGCCATACATCCATGGATCTATGTGGACCTATCTCGACCATGCGATAAAAGTGTATTGGGAGGTTGTTGGCGGTAGTTCATACTTTAGAGCTCTAGGAGATTTCATAGGTAGGAGAGGTTGGAGGCTCCAAGAGGCTATCAGTTTGGAGTGATGTGGCATGTTGACATCACCTAAGGTGACATGAACCCATGTTAGTCATGCCACATGTCACCTTGATTCATGAATTTTACAGACGTGTCTCTCACTGATAGGGCCATGTGTCATCTCTGTCCTTTGTCGCTTGTCAACCCCTGGAACATGCTCACTTGGCCTAATAGCTGGTGGAATATCCGAGGCACTGGGAGTTTTGGAAACTTGGGATACTGGAACCCTGGGGTTAACCGATTGAAGGCTCGGACCTACCTGTCCCTGCCTCTGCATTTAACATGTCACCACATGTAAGTGTGAACCCTTCAGGAATTTGGGGTTTCAGAACTTTGGAGGTTTGGAGTGGTATATTGGATAAGTTGAAAGGGCCAAAGGCCCAGATTTACTTTCCCACTACTACAAGTTGTAAGAATAATTTAAATATAATTAATTAACTAAGTGGGACCCTCTCCGTATCTTTGGCATTCAAGAGTTTTGGGGTATATTTATAAGATCATGAGGATGAAATTTCACCTAAGTCCGGAGACTTAGGTGCTTATCGAAATTAATACTCCTAAGTACTCCTATGAAGTCTTTCGTTATATTATAATATAATTCAATAGAATTATATTATAATATGATTAATGAAAGAACAAATTGGAAATGTTTAATTAAATTAATAGGTCTATAAGAGCTAGACAAGCGTCAACCTTGGGTTAGGAAATTATTTGTATGCTATGTTCAGGTGGCATGCGAGTGTAATGTACCAGATATAAAAAGTATGCAGAATAGAAATAAAATGATAGAAATGGAAGAATAACAACAATATAACCATAACAATCCCCACAATAACATTGAAATGATATAATAATAACAACATAAATAGCACTTTGATTCTGAAAGCAATGTTCATGGGCCTCTTAGAGTGGGCAACCTCCAGTCGAGTAGAGATCTATTACAATAATATCCAAGCTAGGGTTCTCAAACCCTCGACTCCTATTTATACTAAATATGTCTATCAAAAGAAGCATCTAGAGGAAGATCCTTCTAGAAGCGGAAGCTTCTATTAGGTCTTCTTACATTCGAATTATTCTATTTTATTGCAAGGCCTTATTAATATTGACCTTTATTACATCCGAATATATTGTTTTACCTATGTTCGGGTTAGGAACCTAACATGTCCTCCCCCTTAAAAACAACCTTGTACTCAAGGCTTGAGATGTGGAAACTTCTGCAGAATGGTAGTTGGTTCCCAAGTGGCATCTGCTGGAGTTTTATCTTTCCACTGGAGTAACACTTCCTTGATGGTTCTCTGATGTAGGTGATGTTCATGTTGGTCAAAAAATTCTTGTGGATGTAGCCAAATGTATCCTTCTTCGTCTAACTCGGGAAGGTTGGTTTGAATTTGGAACTTAGTTCCAATCATCTTCTTTAAGCATGAAACGTGAAAAATAGAATGTAGCTTAGAATGACTGGGCAAAGCTAACTGATAGGCCACCTATCCCACATGCTTGAGAATGGTATAAGGACCATAAAACTTGGGCACTAGCTTCTGACAATGCTCAGCCTTGAGGGAATTTTTTTGTAAGGTTGCAATCGAAGAAACACTTGATCCCCTTCTGCAAATCGACATTCAGAGCGACCTTGATCTGCTTGTTGCTTCATGCGATTCTCTTCCATGACCAAATTCTATTTGAGGGTATGGAGAATAGCCTTGCAAACTATAAGCGTTTGGTCAACCGCATAGACCTTCGAGACACCCTATAAGTATGAGAGAACTGAAGGTGGCTTTTGTCCATATACCCCTTCAAAAGGAGTCATGCGTGTAGTTGTATGGTATGAAGTGTTGTACCTGTTGGATCATGTTGTCATTGATGCCAATGGTTTGATTGATTGATGTCAAGTGATTGATTGATGTCAAAGGATTGATTTATTGATGATTGATGTAATATAATATGTATTGTCCTTGATGAGAATGCATAGATGAAGATGGA
>ML806794.1:127794-143674 GCA_009831015.1 Picea engelmannii | reverse complement strand
CATGATCTGTTTTGACCTTGAAGTGCCTACCTATCAGGTAAGGATGCCATTTCTTCAATGCATGTAGTATTTCCATCATTTCCTTCTCATAAATGGGTTTGTGTAAGTCATTTCCCTTGAGTGGTCGACTTTCAAAATACAGGGGACTTCCTTCTTTCATTAGGACAACACCAATTCCATTTCTCGAGGCATCACATTCCACAATAAAGGTTTTTGTGAAGTATGGAGTGGTCAAGACATGAGATTTGCACATCACCTCTTTAATTTGTTCAAAATATTTAGTTTCCTTTGGAGTCCATGAAAATGCATCGTTCTTACTTAGTGTCATTAAAGGCACTGCTATTCTTCCATAGTGCCAAACAAACTTGTGGTAGTAACCTGTCAAACCCAAAAATCCTCTAAGATTCTTCAATGTTTTGGGAATCAACCAGTCCATCATGGCCTTAATCTTTTTAGGGTTTACCTTGACACCTTCATGAGATACAACATGACCCAAATACTCTACCTCCTTCACTCCAAAGAAACATTTGGATGATTTGACATATATTTGTTACTCCTTTAGTAGTTGTAGCACCTTTTCAACATGTCACACATGATCCTCCCAATACTTTCTATAGATTAGTATATCATCAAAAAATACTAACACAAATTTTCGAAGGACGAGCTTCAAAATGGAATTAATTAACCCTTGGAATTTGGAAGGTGCATTTGTAAGGCCAAAAGGCATGAACAAAAATTCATAATGGCCTTCATGAGTTCGAAATTTTGTTTTTGGGATATCTTCTTCCTTCAATCTAATCTGATGATACCTTGAACGAAGATCCAACTTTGTGAAATAGATTGCTCATGTAGTTCATCTAACAATTCATCAATGATGGGAATGGGAAACTCATATTTAATAGTGATATTGTTGATCTCTTTATAATCTGGACACATACTCCATCAACCATATTTCTTGAATACCATTACCACCAGTGAAAAGTAAGAACTTTGGCTAGGTCTAATAATGCCATCCTCTAACATTTCTTCAACCATGCACTCAATTTCACTCTTTTGGGCATAAGGGTATCTGTATGGCTTGATGTTAGGAGGAACACCCCCAGGAATTTGGTGAATATCATGATCATGATTTTGATTTAAATGTGTTTAACCTACACAGAATAGATCTAGATAAACAATGATACACACATTTGCAGAGAGAATAGAAGAAAGAAAAATAAGGAGAGAAAGAATAGAAGAATTCTCATTAACCATTTCCACACTCAAAGAGTGAATAATTTACAATATATATAGCATACATGAGTAAATAATGAGCCATAGTGGTGGTATAGAGTGATCTAGACACACACCAGCAGTTACGGGAGTAAACTGCCACATAGTCTAGTCTCTCAGGGAGTTACGAGAGTGAACTGCCACCTAGCTGAGGTAACTAGTCAATCAGTCTTCAATTAACTGACTGAAATAGAGCATAGTGAGGATTAGATAAATGAATCAATGTTAATTCACAAAGATGGTGATGAAACAAAGGAAAGTGTGCATTAGCATGGTGATGATCCCAATGTTGCATGGTGACAAAACCAATGCAACATCTAGACTCAACTCAACTAGTCAAACTGAAGTGTCAACTGAAGAGAATATTATCCAAGTAGAATATTCTCCCCTAAAATATAGGAGACTAAATAATGACTAATAAACAAGGAAAAACCTTAGGAAAAATAAATCATAGGTGTGTGTGAAGTAACTCCAACACCCCCCCTGAACATCACTATGGTAAAAATAAAGAATGGGTCTCAACAACGAGGACATGTTAGGTACCCAAATACAAAATATACACTAAAATAAATGAGGAAAGAGGGAAAACCTCATGGGAAAATCCCCCCTTCAAATTACAATGAATAAAAAAAAATATCAGAAGGAACAAAAAGCAGTTGCTAAGCAACCCTTTCCTTCAATCCAAGAAGACCTCACAACTGTGCAAGTTTGTGCTCTTTAACGATTTTGTTGAAGATGCAGATATATGCATGGATCTAATGAAGTATATGCATCATTGAGATGTCCACACACATCCACTTTATCTTCTTATAATTAATAATATCCAAATAATTTTTTGATTAAATTTTGAAAACTGTATGGTCGTTTCTGGAAAAATGTTGAAGTTTTGTTGATTTTAAAATAATCATAACTTCACTTTCCGGACTCCGTTTTGGACGATTTGTTTTTTGAAATTGGATATTTTCTCGAGAGGAATTCACATATCCAATTTGTTTTTGAAAATTGTGCTAATAAAATATCAGAATTGATTCTGATGTGCGTGAATCCCTTTTTGTCTCCTGAGATGCATGCATTGCGCATGGAAAAGTATCTGCATGTGACTCCTGAGATGAATGCCATATATCTTCCACATGAATTTCAGAAAAAAAATCTGAAATGGAGTATACATCATCTTCAATTAATGGAATACAAATTTCTGCAAATACTTTTGTAGAAGACTCTTCATAATAAGAGGCTTGATCTTCTGATGGATTCTCTTCTGTCTCTATCTGTTCAACCTCCTGCATGAAATATTCACAATATTTTTTATTCCCAAATAGAACCTCCAATATGGTCCATAATTCATTTGGAGTGAATTCTTGTGAGTCATCATATACATGATGGAGAATTTCAGGAGAAATAAAATAGAGGATACACCCTATGGCCATATCTTGTCTATTGAGATAATCATTTTTCTCATGGGCAGAATCAGGCTCTACTTCCATTGCCATAGTTATTTGGTACAAGCCTCTGAATCTGAGCAGAAACATAATTTTTTTCTTCCATTCCAAATAGTTATGAGGCATGAGAAGTATTTCCAGCGAATAATCCATCTTTTTGCTGTCTTCAATCTTTTGTACCTGCAAAAAAATCTTGGTGTAGTTTTTGCTTAGCAGTCCATCGGATCTGATACCATGTAAATGTGTTTAAACTACACATAATAGATCTATATAAACAATGATACACACATTTGCAGAGAGAATAGAAGAAATAAGAAGAAGGAGAGAAAGAATGGAAGATTTCTCATTAACTGCTTCCACACTCAAAGAGTGAATAATTTACAATAGATATAGGATACATGAGTAACTAATGATCCATAGTGGTGGTCTAGAGTGATATGGATACACACCAATAATTACGGGAGTAAACTGCCACCTAGTCTAGTCTCTCAGGGAGTTACGAGAGTGAACTGACACCTAGCTGAGTTAACTAGTCAATCAGTCTTCAGTTAACTGACTGAAACAGAGCGTAGTGAGGAGTAGATAAAGGAATCAAGGGTAATGCGCCAATATGGTGATAAAACTAAGGAAAGTGTGCATTAGCATGGTGATGATCTCAATGTTGCATGGTGACAAAACCAATGCAGCATCTAGACTCAACTCAACTAGTCAAACTGAAGTGTCAACTGAAGAGAATATTATCCAGGTGGAATATTCTCCCCTAAAATATATGAGACTAAATATTGACTAATAAACAAGGAAAAACCTTAGGAAAAATAAATCATAGGTGTGTGTGAAGTAACTCCAACATTCGAGTGGGTGGAAGACCTTTGGGAATATCTTCAAATACTTTGGAATGCTTATCAATGATCCCTTGGAGATCTAGAGGAATAGATGGCTTAAATGTTTGAACATATAGTGAGAATAGTTGTACAATAACACCTTGATGTACCTTTTTCAATAATTGTGTCATGCCATTAGAGCTTATCACCTTACTGAGTTTCCCTGTGATACCCCTGAACTCAATTTATTTGCCTTCTAATGAAAATTTCATGAAAAGTTCTTGAAAATTAAAAGCCACTATTCCTAATGATTGTAACCATTGGATTCCTGTACAACATCAGCACTACCCACAGGTATAGAAATCATTGGACTATTCATTACATATTCCCCCATAGTAAGATTGATCTTATTACATTTTCCTGAGCAATTGATAGTTCTTCCATCTGCAATCATTACTTGAAACTCTGGTGTTGGATATACAAAGCAATTGATAGCTTTGGCTAATTAATAGTGAATGAAATTATGAGTATTTCCAGAATCAATTAGGACTATTACCTTTTCTTTTTGATATATCTTTCGATCTTGAGGGTTTGAGGAGTACTAATTCCATCCAATGCATTACACGATATCATGGCAGTCAACTCCTCAGACGAAATTGCTTCTATGTTTTCATCTTGAGATGGTTCTTGTTCTTGTTCTTGTTCTTCTTCCTCTTCACAATCTATGTAGAATAATTTCTTCTCACCACACTTATGTCCCTTACTGTACTTGCTGTCACAATTAACACATAAACCTTTTTCTTTTCTTTCCTCCAATTGTTGAGGTGTTTTAGAAGAAGGAGCATTATTATGTCTATAGATGTTAGGATTGGTCCTTCTAGTAGCCATAGCCATATTTTTACTTTCAACATTTGTTGTGATCCAGATTATTTTTGGCACGAAATGAGAGCGGAGATATAATAAAGAAATGCACAAAGATATCACAGATATTCAATAATATAACATAAGTGTATCAGAGATGCAATCATAAACATAGATATACAACAATACATGATTTATATTAATGAAATAAATGTACGGAGACTGTAAAAATACAGATTGAAAGACTCGCTAGAATGGTGGCAACTTATCTCTGAGAAGAGATGTGACGGCTACTCGCATTCGGAAGAAGATGACTACAATGAGTATTTGAAGGAATTTTTACAATAAACAAGAATGTCAAAAACCCTAGACATCCAAAAACCTAACCATAGGAGATGAAGCGCCAAAAGTCATGTGGGCCCCGTTTGGGTAAGTTAGTACATTAACTTTCTGGGGTCGTAACTTTTGCATACAATCTCCGTTTTAGGTGTATGATAGCCTGTTGGAAAGGTATCATCGAGGAGATTCATTTTGGGGCCTCAATTATTCCTTTGGCTATAATTGAGTTGGGTCAATCCCAAAAAACCTTCATTTAGGCCCTCAAAATGGCCCCAGAAGTTAAAACTACTAAAAATAGTAAATTGTCAAAATTGTTAGAAAACTGTTTTGAGCTAGTTGGAAAGAGTGGGTGGCCACTGATATCCACCTTGATCATGTTTCCACCCTAAATGAATTCTCCAATTATTTGGGTTCCCAAAGGAGAACCTCATGATGAATGTTATCTCTTAAAGTTCCTATGAATACATCATTCAAGTGCTCATCTGGAATATTTGTTACCTTTATATTCAATCTTTGGAAGTTCTCAATGTGCTCTGTAACTGAATGCTTTTACTTGATATTTATCAATTGGGTAATGAAGGTATTTCTCCTTGTATCCTCATAGTGTGCTATCATTTCTTCCATGGAAATTATCCAAGTGATGAGTGATTTTCAAGAACAAAGCCATCGATACCATACAAATTGATTGAGTTCTAAATATAAAGCAATTCATACCTTTTGTGTATCTGGCACATTATGTAGATCAAAGAATTGCTCCATCTGAAGTATCCATGTGATAGGGTCCTTGCCATCAAACTCCCTCATATGGATCTTAGGAACGTGGTTGGTCTTCAACCCAAAGTTGGTGTTTCTCCATTCTTTATTCACCTTCCTTGTGTCCTCATCATGAATTTCATGGGATACGTTTTCACTTTCAGGTGTCCTCTCTATTATGAAATTTTTCAATCCTTCCATGATCTCCTCTTTTAAACCATCCATCTTTGCCTCCAACTTGGCTTCCATCTCTTGTAGTTCATCTTTTTTTACTGTCTTCTTTTGTAAATCATTTATTTCCCTACTCATTTCTTCACCTTCATCAAGGGTCCAAGTAGGATTGTCTGGAGGCTTATTTGGTGTAGAAGTTCCCTTTTTTTGTGGCATGTTGGCCAAGTATCACTTTAAACCTTGATTTTGAGGTGGTTTTGCTAGACAATATTCCTTTTATTGTATCTCCAAAATTTCAGCCCTTCTGAGTATGAAATTTTCTTTTTTTGTAGGTCTTTGATATTTCTTCTCTGCAATGCCACAGGTCCGATCAAAATTGGATATGCCAAGTGGAATTTATGGTAACTTCCCCAAAATTTGTTGATTTTTTTCCTTTCCGGGATATCTCACTTGTATAGCATGCCCTGCACAAAATAATAGATATAAAATTATGAAAATAGTACCATAACTACTACATTCCGTCCACTATCCAATGAAACTGGTCTCACTCAATTTGGATACTCTAGGAAGAAGTTATGATTGTTTTACCTGGAACATCTTCTTGAGACTAATCAGATACCATATCTTCCACAAGGTGTATCTACAAATGTAAGATGACCCAGAAGCTAAAATTGTTACCAAAGATGTCTCAGTTGTAGCGGTGAAACCCCAAGACCTTGAGCTCGGATACCATATGTTAGGAACCAAATATCAATATAGCATAGAAAAACCTCAGAATAAGTACTAAATTCCTTGAAAAATAGAGAAATTCAGATAATAAGCCTCTTCTAGTGGGAAACCTCCTTATGCCCACATAAATGTTCAATTACAAGATGATTCCAAATGAAAATGTTTCCTTGGTATATATAGGAGACTAGGAGGTATAATTACAACTAACGGACTAAAGCCGACATAAATAAAATAACATTACTAATGTAATATGCCCCAATTAAGGGGTAATGAGACACTATTTAGGGCTTAACATTGATGGGTTGTCACCATCATGATTAGAGGAAGATGGCAACATGGGTTGTTTGGAACCCATATACCACACTTCTAATATATTGGGAAGACTAGGGAAATCCTTAAGAAGGTACTCACCCTTACAAATCCTACAAGGGAATTTGGGTTTTTGAGTTGTCTTGGTAGGTTTGTCTATATCATCAACACTCCCAATATGATTAACAATAGTTGGTTGATTTCCTCCAACATGACTTGTAGTGCTTGGAAGCTCGGACCCTTGCTTAGTTTTCTTCTTCTTTTTCTTGTTTTCCTTCTTCTTCTGATTCTCCTTGTTACTAGCATTGGATCTTTCACAAGGAAAGAATAAGGAAAGGCAAGAAGACATGGAAGGTGAAGAAGAATAAGGATCAACATGAGGTTGATGTTCTTCAGGAGGAGGGATTGAATATGAAGTACTAGGAACATTTGGGATCACCGGAGTGGAAAACAACCATATCGGTAACCCAATAGTGAATTATGGAAGACTCAATGTAGCAATATAAGGAGGACCAATGTTTCCAAAAGAAGGAAAAAAAAAAGGTTCCCTGGGAAAAGAAGCCCCTTGGTTGGTAGTTCCCATAACTGATGCCATAGAAATAGACTCAACCTAAGGTCTGCTAAATCAAATATCACACACTATCAAAGTTCTTATAATATAACAGAGAACAAACAAAGGGAGTATGGATCTTCTGGAGATGGAAGATGAAGCCATCAACGAAATATATGAGAATAAGTTACCATGACCTCCTCATAACAACCCTTCCCTGTGAAACTAACCATTACTTAGCAGGGTGACCCTATAAGGGTATTGAGAGTGTGATGCAATGCCTACCCCAGGTACCACAAGGAACCTTCTGAAGAAGGAACCCCCCTTGGAGTCACCCATGTAGAATCCTAAGAAAATAAACTATGTTTATCAATTTCATAACGAACGGTCAGGTGGGTAACCGATCGACATTGAAGACTACAAAAATAGAATTTTGAATGGTGGAAACAAATCCATTACCCAAATACTAAGAAAAATTGGTGTCACCTCGAGGACCTGCCACTCTTCAAAGCTCCAAACTTGTTGTAGTCCCACTAGGAAAATGATAGAGAGGAGATCTCAAACCATTGCTTTGCTTTAACTCATGCTTAAATCTAGTGTAAGAGGAGTTCTCCCGAAAAACGTCAGTTTTTACTACTTGGATTTCAACACTCTCTAGTATTATACAATTTTGTTTAAGTGGCCTTGGATAATTTACTCTCCATCCTACAACCAAGGCCCTAAAATCCTAGACTTGTGATTTTTTTCTAATAAAGAAAAGGTCTACTTGATTTTATGTTAAGTTCTTGTTCCTTTTGTGGTTGTTTGTTACTCAAAAGTTATTGCGTATGCAACTTGACTATGATGTGTGACATTTGACTCCAACAAAAATTCACAAAAAATATGAATGCAATGCGATCTTTAAGTTTCGATGAAGGCTATCTATAAGAAGGAGAAAGAAGTTTTAAGAAAAGAAACAATTACAACTTTCAAAGAAACACAAATAAAATACTCTTTGACTGCAAAAGGTGTCCAATATATGAGTCCAAGAAATTATAGGATACATGATGCATGGCCCAAAACCATGCAATATTTCACTCTTAAAATGAAAGCTCAAAACATTTCACCTACACACTAGAATGCAATCAATTTCTCTTTGTTTGACCTAATATGAAATACAATTAAATGCACCTTCTTAATGCTTCTTTACTTTCAAATGAAAAGAAAGAAAGCAGACACAAAAATGACTTTTCACACTAATTCAAGAAAGAAAGAAATCACTCTTAAAAAAACTTTAAAAACTATAGATTTGTGACCAATTGATGTTGCAACAGACCCTCAAAGATTCATAATTGACTTAATTGATCAACAATTTCCAAAAATAAAACTGAAATGGCAGGGCTCAATGCACTATATATCTCCAAGTTAATGAAACACACTTTCAAAACTAACAAGTAAAAGAAATTTCTCAGTGAGGAAAAGACAAAATTTTGATGATTATATAATCACCAAGACCCAAAGCTATTGACATTCAAATCTATATCCAAGGATTTATATTAACCTTGAAGGGATTATTACCTTTTCACAAATTAATCCAAGACAATAGATTACCAAAAGAAAAAACAGTGATATGAAGAACCTTCTCAATAAAACAAAATCCCAATAAATCCTACAAGAAATTGAGGTCTAAATTTGAGTCAAAAAGTCGAGAAACAGAGAAGACAAAGACAAAAAATCAACACAAAAATAAGGGTGGCGCTCTTGTCACTAAGGGGACAGAGTGTTACTGTAAGAGTGAAGCTCCCAAATACATTTCCAGGGATCATCAGTCATGCTCTGTAAGGAACTAGGGGGGACTATCACTATTGAAAACTACTCCAGGATAGATGGAAATTATCCCAGACTCAACAAGAAGCTAATAAAGGATTTTGTAAGATATCTAGGGAAGAGGAAAACAAAGAATAGTTGAAAAATCAAGCATTCATTCAAGCAACACACAAAAACAAATGGATAAAAACCAAGGAAACACACATTTCATAGTATGGTTGACAATTTATTTTGTGAGAAATATTACCATGCAGATAGTTTAAGCTCCCCTTAGCCAAGTTTTCTTCAGCTAAGATAGAATAGAGAAAGTGGAAACGAACATCCCTTTCTTCTATCTATTCACACATGAAAATGAGAAGAAGGAAAAGGAAACAAGAGTGCACCTTTTGTGGAGGTTTTCCTCGTTGCTCCTTGTTTCTCTAGTCCTATCTTGAACATGATCTCCCTACACTTAGATAGAACGATCTTCCTCTTCTACTACTAGCACAAAGTTATATGAAAGTAAATCTAACTAAATGAAACAAGCATAAACATTCATATGTAAACTAAATGAGACAGAATCATGGGAATAGGCCAAGCTTATATTCATGAGAAACAAAGGACAACACTTACAATCACTTGTCATTGAGAAATATTCCTCCAATTCTCCTCCTATCCAACCCCTTCTGTGTGCTTCCAGAATGCTACTGAAGTATCTCAGAATTTCATAAGAACATAGGTTTGATACTCTTGAGAACTCCCTCATTTACCCTTGAGTGGCCTCATTATATAGAAAATGAAGGCTCAAACACCGTGAAGTATTTTAGAGGTATGGTTGAGGATATGTCTCAACTAATTAGGATCTTCATCCTAGGATCAAGTATATAGATAAGACTTGAATCCCTTTGACCCAAACAAACTCCAATCTCTCAGAACCTTCCCTCCAAAAAAGGTTTAACTGGTTGTAACCAAAATGACTCTCCCCAAAGGCTTAACATGTAGTGTCACTGACGCTTCCCCACAGTTAGGCAGGTAGTGCCACCAAAGGATTGATTCTCCCTATGTATGGTAAAGGGGGCGTCATTCCTAAAAAATGGTAAAAAACACAAGGTAAAAAATGGTTTTTGGACCTTCAAATGATCAATTTTCTTCACCAACTTGTCTAGGGAACATTATAAACACTTCCACATGATGATAGAGTTGTGACATTCAATTACGACACTTAGTAGAATATAAGCATCACACTTAGGAATGCATCGAATCGACACCTACATAATTGATGCATAAGTGCCACACTTAGTAGAATACAATACATAAGTGCACCACTTAGTAGTGTGGAAATTGGGTGTGTAACAACCCACATCATCAAAGGCTTGTAAATTTGTATAGTTCCTCTTTATACCAACAATTTTTACTTGAATTTTCTCCCATGTCTGAAATAGATACATGTTTTTGGAAAATCTCAGTCCCATTGTAATGTTGGGAGTAACAATAAGTTTCTCACATGTTGTCTCATCATATATAGTCATGATGGGATTAGAAGCTGAGACTTGATGTTTTGTTATGTCTCCTTCAGTGATTTCTTCATCATCTTCAAGAAGAGGGATGATATCTTCTTTAATAAGATCTTATGCATCATAAATTTCCCTAATTATTTCAATGATGAGCCACCATTTATCATGGTCACTAGGGCTCCATCGTCTACAACGTGCTTCAATAAACTCTGCAAAAGATGATATTTTTCCTTTTCCAAGACAATCAAACCATCTTTTTTCATCCCCTTTGAGACTTAACGCAAAACATTTCATCATATCATCTTCATGAAAGAGGTCAATTCTTGAATTGAATTCAATGAAATATGAAATATCTATCATGATTGAATTACCATATCCATAAAAACCCACAATTTCCTTTTTATCTATATTAGGGTTTTCATGAAGAAGAACTTAGATATTTAATAAATCAAAGGGAGAATACCATCTAGCCATCCATGGAGGAAAATCCATTTTTATTTACTTCTAGGTCTTCAATACAAGGATGAAAATACAAATATTCAATGGGTAATGATCATACCTCATACCAATACCAAGGTGGAGTCACCAAGATGGGATTTTTTTTTAGTAGCCTTCAAATTGATGGATGTGCTCACCTCTACATCAAACAAAGTCTTAGGTCGCGGTAGAACCCCAAAAAATCCACACATGCCACAATAAAAACCCCATGCAACATCCAAGGGGGATGACCCCTCAAATTATTTGATGCATGCCTCTAAATGATGAACAAGGTGATCTCTCAAAAATATGGAATGTGGCATGGCATGAGAAGTCTAATGCATGAAGAAATAACCCAAAATTGGTTTTTCCCATGCCTTGGGAACCATGAAATACCTCAATAACATGTTTCCTTGGGAAATGTGAACTTCCTTTGGAACTATGGAGATTCCCAAGAACCCTAATGCATCCAATTCCATGCCCAAACACTTTATTATACACTAAAAGTACACAAAGACTTCCACCACCAAGCATCTCATTTTTGGATAGTTCTGCAATTCACCAAAAAGGAAGAGAAAAACAAATAATTGATCTTATAACTTAATAATTTACTCATCATTCTCTTCATAAACACCAACATTCAAAGTGTTCAACCAAACAATTAATTTTTCTTTTATCTCTTCATATATTAGTTTCATTTTCAAGTAATTTCTTTGCACTTTAGTGAGATGTTTCTCAATGTGTTTGATTGATAGGCATGCTCGAATGGAAACTTACACTTTATGATACAACTCTTCAAAGTTTCAGGCTCTATACCTTTCTTAATATAGTTATAAAACAAAGCAACATGAAGATAATGAAAAGTATCTCAACAATGATGGTGGAGGTGTATATATTATCAATGCTTTCCAGTCATTTCTCATATCTTAAGGCATCTCCTAAGAAGAACATTGTTCCTTAAATTCCACAATTAATTGGAGTAAAAAGATAGGTCTATCATGGAGATGTTTCATTTCATGCTTATGTCCAAGATTATGAAGATTTCATTATGGGGAGAGGTAGTGGTCTTCACATCCCATGTCATCAATAGAATACCTACTTGTGATGTCACATATATAAAGGAAAGGTATGGTACCAAACATTCTATTTCACATTTAATAATATTTGGATCTAGTGCATAATACATTGTTGTATTCTCTTCCCTTGTTGACTCATTGTTCACATCTCTAGAATTGACTCCTTAATTCTCTTTGTAAATCCAATGCCTCGTATTTTCCCTCTTCTTTTGTAGAGCTTCCATATATAAGGAAATTGTATCAAAACCTTTGAAGGAACATTAGAAAAAGAACTTCAAAGAAAGGATCATTTTAGGGGCAAAATTTCTCTCATGGGAGAAATTAAGGGGCCTCCAAATTTTTATTGGGCGAATTGTTTTGTATTAGAGTGATTTTTTAAAACTTATATCAATAGTCCCTAATTTATTTTAAAAGAAAATTTGTAATTAGGGTTAGCCCATATAGAAATATGAGAGAGAGAGAGAAAAATATATATTTCACTCCTGAAATTTGGAGCAGCAAGCTTCCAATTGCCCCATTTCTAAAAATCTGGGAATTTTTGTTACATAGTCTCCCTCCATTTCTAGAAATCTGGAAATTTCCGGTACATATTCGCTCTCACATTTGGTAAAATTGGGGTTTGTGGACCTGTGGTTTAATTTTCCTCAATTTTTTGGTATGGGCATGTGCACTTACAATCTTCCCTTTGCCTAATTTCCAAAGAAGAAGGGAATTTTTTGGAGAAATTTATCCCTCCCATTTAGTATAAATTGTATTGGATCTACCCATAGTGTATTGGGTTCAAATCCAAGCATTATCATTCATGTTTTTTATTTTATAACCATAGGTTTATCCAATTCTTGAATCTTGAGCATTGCAAAAGTTATTGAGATTGTACTTGTAGAATCGAGTAGTGTCGAGTGAAGTGAGGCATGAGGCTCTGGCAGTGAACGCTTACCAGGGTTTTTGTTCCTCTTTATAGGTATTTACCTTCATATTAGTGTGTTTCCTTGTAGCAAAGAATTATGATAGCAATGATTGTTCGAAATTTTCTTGTATTTTCTCTTCATCTTATCTTGATTGTTGTTGCTCATTTATGTTGTTTTTCCTTCCAAAATATATACAAATATATAATATCAAAAGTTTGACGTTTATTTTTGTTATTTCCCTAATCTACCTAAGAAGTTGGTTCAATATATGTTGTTGGAGGGATTGAGATTTTTCATTCTTGCATTCTTGACAACTACTCTGTGGTTTTCCATCAATCCAATGCCCCTACTCTCGCTGAGATTTTGTTCATAAATATAGCCCTCTACTTTCCAGAATACCTTAACTCCATTCACGTTACAACTTGACTTCTGGATCTGTCTAAATTGAAAATTAGGGTCTCTATAACACTTCCTCATTATTTAAATTCTTAAGTTCTTAACATTACCTTTGACTTTGATGTACATGTCATTGAGCATAGACTAGATCAATGATCTCATTAATCATTCTTCATTTTTAAATCTAATCATAATTTCATTGAAATAGGGTTGAATAAAACCTTTCATTCCTGGTTAAAAACTCATTCTAGACTTAAACAATTCACAGGTTATAACATAAATTCTATTCCATGCAAAATCACCTTTACAGGATTCGACCCTCACACAATAACATAGTATTTTTATAAACTTTCCTTTAAAACTTACATCAATGATATAACTTCCATATAGGTTGTCTTGACCTGATCCATTACCTTCGATCTCTTTAACTTCCATACCTTGACTGGTCTTTTCACAAACATAATAACTTTCCAGGTCTCCTATTCGAACCAATCTTATCCATTCCAACCTATCTAACTAGTCTCCTAGTCCTCCATTATGCATTCAAAGCATCTCCTATTTTTAATGAAAGGATTCTATTCTATTTTTAATTCAGATCCTAATCAATTCCTTAAAAAACTCCTAAGATCTATCCGATCCACAATATCATGGAGAGATCACTAAAATCCCTCATTACACCTAATCATTGGTTCAAGATCTCTCTGTTTCACGAGATCTTCATAGAATTCAATTTAAATTTCCTAAAATTAATTACAATCTAGGATAATAAAAGAAATTAAATTAAGGGAACCCACTCCCTTTAGTAAAGTTTGTAAATACCTCTCAAGCCTCTTCCCAAATAATTTCCGATGAGATTACTCATGCATCAGACTCCCAAGGAATAAAATGTTGCATGATCTCTTGATCATGATTTTGATTTTGAACTCATCCTGGATTCCATATTCTATGCTACCAATTTCCACTTGATTTTCCATTTTGTTGTTGCTCTGTTGTTGTCTGCAACCCTCCAAGATACCAACTCTTACTTTGTTTTCCTGCAATCATCTTGCTCCATATTTCATCATGAATCATTTTCCCACTGTTGATGTTGTTCCTTCCCATCCATTTGGAAGTCTTCATCAATTTCTCCCATAACTCATATAGTTCAATATTCAACCTTCTCTTTGACTGACATGCATTATGACTGTACTTTGGCTTCTGCAAAAGTTTATCAAACTTTTGGATAATGGATTTCAATTCTTTATCTCAGTCCCATTTTCTATTTTCAATCTTCATATGAAATTTTCCTTTAAAAGTAAAAACACATGCACTAAACAATGCATACCTCCAATCTACATATTCATTTCATAAGACATATCAATCAAATTATTCTCCTTGTAATATCCATTAACAGTTATGTTTTGTGCTTCTTTCAACCATATCATATTTTGCCTGACATATGTCTCCTTTAACGCATCCTTTGTATTAATAAATAATTCATTTGCATAAGTTATAACATGTAACTCTTTTGCTCCACCTTTTGTCCATAAATCATCTTCTTTCAATGAGATTCCCTCATCTTCAAATCCATTTGGCTACTTGCTTGGTATAAAAACATAAAACCATTCTTTAGTATGTTGCCTTTCAACTGTACAAATTTTGCCTTGTATCTTTGTATTCTGCCAACCGATCCTTGCATTCAGATAATATTCATATTCATTATCAACATTTACTCCATTCCAAGCAATTCTTTTATCTTTACTTCCTCTTGAATATATGACCAATCTATGTTCGAATTCTGTCATTGCATTATTTATGCAATCCTCTTTTTCTTTAGCAATGCTCCATACCAGAGTTGTAAAAAATATCATTCTTTAATTCCAAGCTTCACATTCTTCGCCTAATAAGAGTGCTTGATTGTTTCCAATTCCAAGTCCTCTTTGTTCATTTTTACTTGCAACAGTAAACATATCACCATTCTATAAATTACATTTTATATTTAAACTCTTTCATTTCATAAGAAAAATGTACTTTTCATTTATCTCCTCCAAACTCTTTGAATGTTCATGTTGTTGATGTGTACATGATACAACACAATTGTCATGTCCTTCCACTATTATCTTCTTTTCCTTAGATGTGTTGATGCATGCTTTTATCAACCATTTCACATTCCAACAATCTAAGTCATTTCCCAGCCAGATAAATTCCTTCATGCCTTCAGTTTTGTCATATTTCCTCTAGCTATCTTCAATATTTTCTCTTTGGAATTTGTCACTTTCTAAAACATTTTGTTCTTCAACAAACCAGAATTCATACCTTATGTCACCTTGAAGCAGTCTTTTCCATTCAATATTGTGTTGTGTGAGAGTTTCCAACATTCTCTCCCACTTCCCTTCATAAATATCTACAGAATATGATTGCTTTAACCATTCTTCCTCCAGCTTCTCTATGGATGGTTGATTGCTTCCATTCTCTATACCTTCACATTCAACAAACTTATT
>ML806794.1:78763-126739 GCA_009831015.1 Picea engelmannii | reverse complement strand
TGGACTCACTTGGTATCAGAGTGACACTAGACTCTTTCATGGATATGAGAGTAGTTAAACTCATAAAATTTCATGTGTGGTGGATTGTGGCTATGGAAATGGAATGTAAAAGTGGAAGAGAAGCTAATGGAAGAGAATTATAGGAGTCGAGAAAACAGATCGAGGAACTTGAGCTCAGTCAAAGTGAGTAAGAAAAAGAGAGTGCTTCCAAGTAAGAACCAGAAGAGAATGTAGAGAAAAGAGAAAAAGAGAAAAATAATGCAGCTCAGTTGATAATTAGTGGAATATAGGAAATACAAAGGTAGAAGTCCCATGCTATGATGGAAGCTTAAAAGTTGAAGACATGGTAGATTCCCTAGGGGATATGGAACAGTAAAGCATGAGAAGATTGAAAGCCCTCAAAGAAAGAAGTTTGCAAGTACCAGGGTTAAAAGACATGTTGCATTATGGTGGGAGTTTGTGTAGTAGGAAAGAGTGTGTAAGGACAAAAAATATAAGATCCTACAGGTAAAATGGTGTGAAAAATGCACAATAAATTCTTGCTGACAAACTAAAAGGACACTTTCTTTCGATAGATTCAGAATCTCATGCAGCGAGAGAAGAGTGTACAAGAACACACAAAAGAGTTATTGATGTATGTTGGACATCAAGAGGATGAAAATAAACATGTTTTGAGATATGTAAATGTTTTGAAACCACCATTCAAGATGATATTTCTCTACATGATATGCATTGGGTGGAAGTAGCACATTACTGGGTGTTGAAGGTGGAGGAAAAACTAGCATGCAATGAGACCAGAAAAAGATTCAACAATATTAAAGGTGGTCATGGAACAAAAGGTTGTAGCATGATGCACAAAAGATATTATGTGTGTGGAGAAAAATCAAAGAATTTAGAACTTATAATGTGAGCCCTCTAGACCCACACGAGGGAGAAATCATGGAGAATTTAAAAAGTACAAACTTGAACTATTTATTGTTATACTTGCAGAGATAGGCAATAGATCCTCCGAATGTCCACAGAGGGAAAGGATGAGAAGAACTAAACAAATAGCTCAATTATCATAAGGAGAGTAGTTTAAGGACAGATAAACATTTGCAACAACACCAAAGAAAGGAGAGAACCTAATGTTTCACATGGGCATGATTGAACAAGAATAGAAAACACAGAATAAAAAGGACGGTGGAGAAAGAGTATCTTGAGAATGAGATGTAACTTAATAGATAAGTGTTAAAAGGTTATAATTGATTATGGTAGTTCTAAAAATGGGTTTAATGCGACAGAAGCACCCTTGACCATATACGTATCTTTGGTTCCAGGAAGACCATGAGCTGATGGTGACGGTGAAGAATCAATGTAAAGTCTATTTTCAATGTGCAATGTCAATTTCATGGATGCTTTCCACTTCTTGTTGGGGAGACCATGGCAGTGTGACAGACATGCAATGCATGATGGGAGGAAGAACACTTATTGTCATGAAGGATAGAAAGAGGATACATTGTTTCTTGTTGGCCCTTGGTTATGGAAGAAAGCGAAGATTAAGTAAAGAAGGTGAAGTATGAACTGCGTGGAAAACTCATTGACTGAGATTGGGTCAAATTGGTTAAAGAGGTAGAAAAGAAGGAGCAAATCAAGGGAAAACAAGTCATTGGATGAGAATATCGAGGAGAACAGATTAGCAAGGAAGATAGATCGTGGAAAACTCAGAAAGCAGAAAAATCCACCAATAGATGCTTTGGAGCACCTCGCGAGAAAGATGGAAAGACAGGTTGGCGAAGCCCAAACAATGTGGGTTAAAGAGGACCTAGGGTTTTGGTATTTAGGGTTTTGACACCTAGGTTTCGACCTAAGGGATGTCTGAGAGCTATTGTAATTTATAAATAAAGGTCTAAAGGACCCAGGATGGGTTCGTTCAAAGTTGGTTGTTCATCATTGGTTTCTGTTGTTGATACTATTGTGTATTGTGTGAGAGAGAAGTGATGTGTGTGAGAGAATTTTGTATTGTAAGATATTCATTTGGGTGCAAAGATCAACCCTTCATCTGGGTGCATAGGGAGGGGAGAGAGAGAAAGAGAGAGAGATATGAAAGCTAACAACATAGATAGAACTGTATGTATTCACATAATATATCAAGAAACACAGTTCTATGGACATAGCCCTAGGGAGAGGGTGAACCATGTATATATTGTTGTTTTTTGTGATTGATGTTGTGTTCTTATGTTTTCTGTCACATTTTTATTGCACCATTGTGTTAGATCTGAGATATAACTTTTGCAGTAGTCTTAAGAGAGATAAATAATAACTAGATTTTTGTGTGCTAGTGTTTTGGATCCACTTTGCATTTCCTTTGGTTGTAGACACCTATGTCCTGCAACCCCCTATTGCTACTTCGGGTGAGACTGGATCTACTTCACAGGTGCTTCCAAAAGGTCTAGTAGTTAGGGCTTGTTGGTGTGCTGTTAGAGTTGAACCCTGGGTCTACCCCTGTGCCAACAAATGGTTCTGTTGCCAGGACCAGGATCTTCTTGAGGGAATGTCAAGGTGGTTTCCATCGAAGATAAAGATTCATAAGTGGATAAAATAACAAGAGAAGGACTTCGTCGAAGAACAAAACAAGAACCCTAGTATCAGTACTAAAGACTGGTTGGGAAAATATATCTTTACTGATATACATGAGATTTTCTTTGGAGGAATTCATAAGGAGATATATAAGTGGATAGCCAGATTAGAAGATACCCAGTTTGAGATCAGATTTAGATCACCTGTGGTTTGGAAATCAATGCTAATAAAGAAGGTCAAGAGAGTTGATAACGTCATTTCAAGAGCAGTAGACCATTGGTTTGATAGCACCATTGGAGGGTACATTACCAAGTTTGTTATTGACATAATAGATTTGCATAGCCAAGAAGAGAGATATTTCTTTAAGGGACATAGAGGAAAGTTTTTACACTTTTTGAAGTTGAAGTTCAATATATTATTGCATGAGAAGAACATCTTGAATATACAGTAGTTGGTCATATCAAAAGGTTAATTTTCAAGAAATCATTTAGTGGGAGATCATTTGGAACTTGGACACACGTGTAGTGGGAGATCATTTAGAGAAGTTCCTCTGATGAAATTGTTTGAGCAAGGTCACAAGACAATGGAATAGGACAAAGGGTTCTACGGTGGAGAAGAAGAATATTTGTTGAATGAGGAACATTCAAAGTCCGTTAGGGCAAAGGAAGAAAAAACTGAACAACCTTGTCGAAAAGAATCAGTAACTTTAGGGACTGCGCCTGCTGTCGAAGTAAGTACTATCACTCCTCCTATTTCTTTAGTAGCATTAAGTAACCAGAAAGTTATCAGAGAACTCAGAGCACTGGAACAAGTGGTTTAATGCATACTCAGTCAAGAATCTAGGAAAATCTATGGCAGATGAGATGAGGTTACCCACCTTTAGGGGAGATGAATCTGAAGATCTGGATCAACATTGGTTCTTATGCGAAGTCGTTTGGAGTATTAAGAATATCACTGATGAAAATGTTAAGAGACTTGAGTTTAGTAATACCCTAAGAGACCGCACACTGAGATGGTACATGAAATTTGTCCAAGGAGTTGCACAACATAAACTATTGAATGTCATTAATACTATGTTGATTGTTGAATTCAAGAAACCCAAGTCAGAGTCACATTGAATTACAGAACTGAAAGAAATCAAGAAGAGAGTAGTTGAACCTGTTTGGGAGTTTGATCAGATGTTTAAGACCTTGACATGCCACTTGATTTTTCAGATTCCAGATGAACAGAATAAAGAATGGTTCATTTCTTCCCTCTTGGCACACATCAGAGTCCCTCTGATGCAACAAAAGATCGCTTCACAGGCTGAGCCATTGGAGATCGCCATGAAACTAGAATGAGCCCCTATGGGAGAATCCAGCTCAGGTATGAGCCAAGTTTTGAGTCAGCTAACTAGTTTATCTCTGCAGGTTGAAGATATGAAGAAAGATAAGAGAAAATATAAAAGAGACGATATTTGGTGTATCATATGAAAATCAGAAGGTCGCGATAAAGAGGATTGTCCCCTATTTCATGAGTACTTGGCCTCTGGGGCTCCGATCCCTTTGAGGCAGGTTACTCTACCCTAGTGCAAGGTATGTATAAATAGACATTGCCCTGTTGAATGTTATTACATGCAAAAATATGTTCAGACACCTACAATTCTTTATTGCACATTCTATCAATCTGTGGAGCACGATGAGAAACACTGTAGGGATTATGATATCTTGCATGAAAGGTCAAGAGACACATATCAAATTCAAGGAGAAGTACATCAATAAGGAAATGATACGCAGTTTAACTCTCCAGGAAGAGGAGACTTCAACCCTCACGATGGATTTAGAGGAAGAGGATGAGGAGGAGGCATGGGTCAAGGTCGAGGTCAGATCATTTGTTATAACTGTGCACATCTAGGACATTTGGCAAGGGACTATCAAAACCCTTGTATTACTTGCAGTTACTACAACTCATTTGAACATGTCATAGAAGATTGTCCCGTGCTATTAGCCAAACTTCAGGAGAGACGAGGAGGAAAACAACAAGTACAACTAATCTCAGACGAACCTCGCAGAGTGGATCCTAGATTCGTTGTTATCACTAGAGGAGGCGCTGCTACAGGTGAAGACATAGTGATCACAGGAAATACTATAGAAGAATCAAGGATCAGAAGAGCTACAAAGAAGACATAAGAGTTTGATCCAAGAAAAGAGAAACAAACATTTGAAGAGGAAAGAAAAGAATTCAGAAGAGATTAGGCTTCTTCATCAAAATCGCAACCAGAAGTGAGAGAATGTGGAATTCCTTTGGCATTTGATCAGTCTTCATCACCTGGAGAAGGAAAAGAGGTAATCAAGCTTATGGAATTCTTATTCACTTGCATTAATTTGATAAAATATGAAAGAGCTATACAAGAACTACAAAATTTGATCAAACAGTATGAGATAGGTAGGATAGCTCCTCTGCTGAATAAAGCAGTACATCAAGTATCCAGAAAGAGAAGGAAAAATAAGGAACTATACCTTAATGATTAGATTGGAGACTATGATATAGATTATGTGGTCCTCGACTTAGGGTCGGAATTCAATGTCATGAAGAAGTAGACCTGGGGACTGATGGGAAAACCTAAGTTGATATATTCCCCTATCAAAATTAGGATGGCTAATCAACAACTTGTAAGCCCCTTTGGAAGACTAGAGCATGTCCCTATGGACATTGACAGGTTAAGGACATTTGTGGATTTTGAGGTGATTGAGATAGTTGATGATAACTGTCCTTATCCCGCGCTGTTAGGAATTGATTGGGATTTCAATAATTCTACTGTTGTCGACTTAAATAAAAGAAGAATGACATTTGAAGGTTATGGCCTTAGGTTTATTACACCTCTGGATCATGATGAAGGTCAAAGATACACAGAGCCCATAAGAGAAGAAGACCACACATATGAGTTAGAAAATATTTACAAATTGACAGCAAGACATCAGGATTACATTAATCCTACAATAGATGGGAACTTAAGCTAGCGAAGTGACAATGCATGCTCATTAGATTCAGAAGAAGCAATAGAGAACTAGAAGAACAATATGTACAATTTTTTTGCACAGAGGTGTGTTAGATTGACCAGGGAAGTTTGTTGGATTGGCACAAAAGTAAGCAATCTTCTCACATTTGATGGTTTAAATCATTTAGAAACATTCTTATCATAATTTGAAGAAATTGTACCAATACGAGAACGATTTTTGGCACTAGATGAAGCTTTAAAAGCAATGCCAACAATATGTTGGGGAACACATAAGAAGAACATTGTGGACTGGGTGCAATGTTGCACTTTGATGACAGTGCACTTTTCATAACAAACCAAAGGGTGCAATATTAGATACATAGTTCAAAGTTGTTTGAAGAGACATGTGTGAAGTTGTGAGGAGGCTTGGAGTAGCATTCCTCGAGAGAAATGGGTGCACAAGTTCATTAACACTTTGGATACAACACCTATCAATTGGTATCTACAAGCATAATTGCGCCTCACTACTACAGATTGGCAAGGTATGACTTAGAATTTTGTAGCTACATTTGTATTTGAAGTTCAATACCCTATAGTAGATCAATCCTTGCAAGTTGTGATATAGAAAGTATTTGAGGAGGCACCTAACCTCCCTCTGGAGAAAGAATATGATGAATGGACTGCACCTCTTCATAAATTGTAAGGATGTTACAATATCAATGTTGATGAAGATGATGATACTAGGAATGTGAACATCGCAGAAACAAAAGGACAGAGAGACATAGAAGGAACAAGAGTCGAACTACCTTTTATTGGGCATCCAATTAAAATCAAGAATGTTAATATTGGAACAGAGCAAGCACCTAAGCTTGCAAACGTTGGATGTTATTGGGATGATGCCACTATTTATAAGATCATAGAACTACTGCATGAATATCAAGACTTGTTTCCAACCAAGTTCACTGACATGAAGGGCAATAAAGGGCCCATGAGAGAGATGAATATTCCCTTGAAACTAGAAGCAAGAATAGTCAAACAATGTAGTGAAACTACAACTACGCGAGTCATATCTGATGATATCATAACCAGGTTTTGATGCCCGAAGATCCTCATGACTGATCAAGGCATGAATTTTATTAATAATACTATTAAAGCCTTAACTCATGAATTTGCATTTCATCATCAGAAGAGCACTCCATACCATCCATGGGAGAATGGTACAGTCGAATCCTTCAATAAGATATTGGAGATAACGTTGATGAAGATTTGCAGTGTAAACATGGATGATTTGGATTTGAGAGTACCCACAGTATTATGGGCCTATAGAACCACTTGCAAGAAGCTGACAATGCAAAGTCCCTTTAAGTTGGTTTATGGTCTAGAAGTAGTCATACCTATGGAATACTTAGTTCCCAGTCTAAGAATTGCAACATTTACAGATATGGATGACATAGTTGTTGTGCACGGAAGACTTGTGCAGTTGGTAGAACTGGAAGAAGATAGTTTCATTGCAAGATTTCACCAGCAGGTACAAAAGGAATGAGAAAAGGTCTACCATGATAGACATATCAATAAGAAATCCCTTAAGCAAGGAGATATGGTATTGGTATATGACAACAAGGTTAGAAAGCATCTAGGGAAGTTCAGGACACATTGGCTTGGGCCATATGAGGTTACCTATGTTACAGAATGTAATATCCCTATGCTACACCAATTGTAAATGTAATAATGTACTTAAGTTGGTGAGTTGTTTTGATATAATTTTGTATGCACCTTTCATGGAATAGTGAGCACAGGTACTACGTAGTAAAAATGATGAAATGAGCACATTCCAGGGTACCGTGTGCAACGTCTTAAGTGCGTGCAATGTTGAGGCCAAGGATCCTTTGTGTATATGATATGTTTTATAGGCTGGTGAGCCAATTATTATAAGCTAGGATGCTTAAGTTTTGATTAGGCTGGAGAAACTAGATGTTAAAGGCCAGTGCGCCTGTTTTTGTACATGTCTCATATTTAATATAAAATACATCGTTGCACGTAGACCGGCCACGATAAAAGAGATGGGGGACTAAAATACACTAGTTAGGGAAAGGATGGGGCCTAAAAGTTAAGGAATAGAATAAGCAAAAAAAGGAATATTATATTAATATTTCATAAATCATAAAGTATGGATAATTATTTTATCCTAAGTTCTAAAGTTGGGAACAAGTGGACCAAAGTAGCTCCCAACATGACAAGTGTCAAGTTGGGGACATGCATACATATTGTTGGGACTTATTTCATTTTCACACCCCTGCCATCATTCTTATCATAATATTTTCCATCACTTCTTCCATCATTCTTTCTATTATGCATTCATCCATGAAACCATCTGAGGAGATTTCACTCACATAGTCAGTGGACCTCCATAACTTCATGTCACTGTACCTAAACATGTATCCATAGTCGTATCTATTCATCTAGTTGGTGAGCGTGGGAGATGGACTGAAAAAATGGGTTGCCAGGCTTGTGGGAAATTGAAGAGGCAAGTTGTCAGCCTGTGAGCAATTCTTTGAGTGAGATTTGTTGGGAATTGATTTCCTGAAGGTGATAAACTATAGCTGCAAGGCTCTAAGACTTCCTGTCCGGCCTGTTGTTGAAGCTCTGAAAGGGAAGTGAGGCAGCTGAGGGACTGTTGAGAAGAGAAGGGGTACACTTCCTTGGGTGGGTCAAGCATGTGGGGAATGAGAGGTTGTAGGCTGTTAGTTTGAGTAGGCACCTATGATGGAGTCTTTCCTTTTTTCCATGAGCCATTAGCCTAGTTAGGAACCCTTTACCCGAGTGGAGTTTAGCCCCATCTCGGGGGTGACTCGTTGTTGAGAGTGATGAATAGTGTGGTCTAAGGATGGGAGGTTAGTGAAAGTTCTACATGCAGTTGGTGACATTCTTACCAAGATACGTGTTAATTGTGTGATAAATTTACATTCTGCATTGCTATTTATGTGCATACTTGTATGGGTTATCATATGTGTGATTATATCTGTGTTTATTTTTATGGTTATTGTCTGTATATGATGCATGTATATGTTTACTACTATTTTAGTGTGAATCCGTGCATTTACATAACGTATTTGTCTGTTCACGTTTTATATATAAGCTTTTGCAAGAGTTTTGTGCATGGATATGTTTTAATCGCATGAATATAGAATATTTTATGTGGCATAGCTCAGAATAGAAGCTGGGTATGTTACAGTATGTTCCGCAGAGAGAACGTAAGTGTTCTCTGGCATAGCGTGGCCCAACCATGGGTGGTTGTGGATGTTACAATATGGTATCAGAGCTTAAGTTTTCAAAACTGAGTGTGGATGGGCCGAGCAATTTAATTTGAAGAGAAATTTCATAGAGGATTTATTTCAAAGTGGCCATATTTCGAATTACAGAATGTCCATGGTAAAAGGTAACAACAATTGTGTGGAATTGGGAAAAAGCCCCAATTTATGTTGTTAAATTCATGGGAAAAATGAGAAATTCGGCCATGTGGTGAGATATTATTGATTTAATATATATTATAGCAAATTCAAACCTAGAATTGATCGAATTTGAAGTCACAAGGAAGCCATGTTAGTTTGAGTGAGTTTTGTAATTAACATTCCCAATTTGTGAATTGATTTTGGGTGAATTCGTTCTAGAAATCTCAACCCACAATGATTTGTTGTTGCAGAGGTTGAATTGGTATTATCGGGGTGAAACTGAACAAATTTCATGGTTGCAGAATGTCTATGGTAAATTGGGGAAAACATTAGGAAAAAGCCCAAATTTATGTATCGGAATTCACGAGGAATCGATGCGCATAAAGGTGAATGTGCACAGGTGGGCACACTAAAAATGCAAGATGTGCAGTAAAAGTCTTGTGATAGGTACAATTCATCACTATGCAACAAGATATTGGCATGTTGGTGTGTGCGCTAAATTTTGGCGCCGCACGGAAAAATGTTAGTGTGTGGGTGTGCACGCTAAATTTTGGTATTGCGCAGAAAAATAGTGGTTTTCTGGTGCGCGCGCTAAATTTTGGCGACACGCGGAAAAATTTTGGTGTTCGGATGTGTGCACTAAATTTGACATTGTGTAGTGTGCATACAGATAAGAAGTGTGCACAGTGTGGACATTCATAATAATGGCGCGCGTGGTGTGCGCAACATTGGCACAATGCAGTGGAGTTTGGTAGTTGTGCACGCAATATGGGTATATGTTGTCGCGCGAAAACTTAGTTAGTGGTGCACGTAGAGTTTTAATGTGTGATGGAGATGTACTAAACTATGGCATGGTGCAGCAAGGTACAAAAACTGCGCGCGGTACAAAACCCGTGCGCGGTGGATTTTGGCGCGCGACATGAAAGTAGTGCACTCAAGTTATTGGTGCGACAAAGAAGTGATACACAATGGTTTTAAAGTGCACAAAGAACGATTTACCTTGTGTTGTTATTGTGCATGGTGAATATGGGTTCACAGGTTGAAATATGTGCACGCAAATTTGTTTGAAGGGAAAATAACAACAAAAAACCAGTGATGTTTTGCGATGTTTTATACCATTTGAACGTCATCTTTTTACAGCGTGTTTTTGAAGGCCTTAAGAGAGTTTTGAGGAACTCAAAAACCACGAGACAGAGGTGTACAAAGGTCTCTGCATCTCAAATAAAAGGCTTGGAGAGATCTTTCTGATGGGGTAAGTTGTTAGTCAAACAAAGCTTTTATGAGAAAGTTACAACACAAATAGTGGAGGGTAAATTTTAAGACCCATCTAACATCAAAGAGTCATAACTCTCTGCTTCAGAATCATATTGAGGCACAAGATAAGTCAATGGAAATATATTTAACCATAGAAGACATTCCAAGAGCTGAATTAAATTTCTAGGCATGTTAAAAGTGCTTAATATGGAAAATAAGGTACTTGTAGCATATCAGTTACAATATGGTATTTTGGCCTAGAACTTCAACGGGCTGTAACTAGTAGCCCAGAACCCAGAATGAGGTGAAACTTGGACAGAGTGTCCATAATATGTATATTAAGAAACTTAATTGAAATCCCATGAAAATTCCAAAGGAGTAGGTGAAAAAATGCATATTACAACGTAGAGTTGCGCAAGTTGAAGAATGAACAAAAACGTTATTGGGCAATTTTCAATTGGCCATAACTTTCTACTCAAGAATCATAATTGATAATGGGAAAAGCCGTTGGAAAGGTATTGAACAGTGGAATCTAAATATCCACCTAAAAAATTGATCAAGGAATTCAAATTTCTAGGAAACCAGAAGAAATAATTATGATATGTATTATTGAACCAAAATGGTTCATATATATATTTTTTTCATGAAATTGTGGAGTTAGTTAACCTGACAAAGTTTTGTTCACTACGCATTTTGCAGAGTTAAAAACTTTGAGTTATTAACAGGTGAGAAGGTCTAAGTTTAGTTAAAAATAAGCAGAGTTACTCAGGGAAAGAGTTCTATGAAAAAAATATTTCATAAGAGGATCAAAAGCCAAGACTACAAAAGGTTAAGGTATGAATCTTGGCATAGCCATGAAGTCTTTGGAAGACACTAGAGGAAAACCTCTCATGTTAGTCAAGTATTCAATGGAATATGGGCAGAGGAATAGATCATGTAGTGGATGAATTAGTGAACACTCCAAAGGAAACCAATATACAAATTAAGCAATGCATGGGAGTAAGATCTATTATGATAGGAATTGACTATCAGAATCATAGTAACCAGATAAAGAAAGAGGTTTAATGCATATTGGATAAAGAATGCATCATATCTAGGGACTACCTATGAAATTTGAGTAATTCTTCCCTTATGGTTATCACTGTGTGCAGTGGAAGCTTGGTATGAAGGGCATTATTTATGATATGATAGAATTGGATTGTGCAAAGTAGGTTGAAATCAGATTGGTCAAGACAGGGGAAGGTAATACCCATCAAGCAAATCCAAGTGCTTATATGATCAACTAAGGAAGGGATAAATCAAGTACCTCAATAAGTAATTTGATGTTAACTTTCCAAGGTTAGTCAAAAAACATGACTGGAAATATAATTGGGTCATGTAGGAGTTGGATCAGAGGGATTCAAATAGTAGGGGAATGCTGAAAATTAATATCAACAAAATATGTAGTTGCAAGTCCATGAACATCCTAGAATAATGGAAGAGAAATTCATGGGGTAGATATCAAGCAATTCGGAATGCATGAAAACACTCCAAGAGGGAAATCAAGAATCCTAGTAGAGATTATTGATGCATTCCAAAAATATTGAAGATATTTCAACAATATCATGAAGATGTCAAAGCCAAGAAACACTTAGAAGTGAAATGAATATCTGTAGAGAGTCAGTAAAGAACCATGAAAAGGAAAATGGTTCTATGCATGGTTTTGAATGCAAAAGAGATGGTGCCTAAAAATAATCCATTTCAAATGGCATGGATCCATGAGTGACATTTCCAGGGGTGGAAGTATCACTTGAAATTGTGTTGGTAAATTAAAATATGTATTAAGTGCTTTTAATTAATTCTATGCAGCTAGGGAAGGAGGCATATGTCTATTCTTACAACATGCTAAGAGAATTGGCTATGCAAGCCAAGTTTGAGGCTAGCTGGAAAGGAGTGGAGAAGAATGCAATAAAACTCAAATTCTAAATTATTCAGTCAAGGAAGAGCTGGAATAGTTCAGTTCAAAAAATAAATGGATGTTGAAGATCCATAGTATATAAGAAAGCAAGATTGGAATTATAATTCATCCGAGTATGAGTTGGGATAGATGGATCCGGGAATTAAACAAAAGTTTAAGGTTAATATCGGTTTAGTATTTGGATCAAAAATAAAAGGCATCCAAGAGTGTTTTGGCTAGAAAGTGCTTAGATCAGGAATAATCATGCACATTGGTTACAATGAAGAGAACTTGAAGGATCAGGAATTCAGATGAATGGAAAAATTCTGGGATAAACCAAGAAACATGATACAAGAAGAAAATAAGTTGCTACAATTACTATAGCAGCAAGTATTTTATGGATTTTAGCACAACCATAAAGTGAGAATGCTTTCATGTTTGCAAGTGTTGTCGATAATGTTGTTGCACATGGAAGGAAGCAACAGAAAGTTGGAATATTGAATTATAAGGCTTATAAGGAATCATGAGAAATTCTATAGTCATCAGCTAATCAGGTAGCATTAAACTCGTTTAATAGCATCCATGTAGGTAAGTATCTCTCTTTTGGAAATTATGTTGTATAATTGTCTAAGGGAAATCTAGGTAAGAATTTCCCCAAATTGAATTTTATACTACATTGTATGGTATCGTTTAAGTGCATTAACAAGATTAAGTTACCACTAGGTGTGGTAAAGGCTAGAGGCCTATTATATTTATCAAAGATTTTATCTTTTGAATGAACACACTGACATGGTAGCATGTCATGTTAATTTGGTTACGAGACAATAACCAAAGAAAATAAAAGAAAAGAACTTGTTATAGGAATGATGCTAATAAATCTAGTCATGTATGAGACTAGGACAGGGTTGGATATGGCAAGGTATGGTTATAGAAAGGTTATGTGCCACACAAATAACCAATGAGATTCCTACTTTAAATAAAACTTGGAATGCAACCTTTTTTCTAACACTAATAAACACTACAAAATTGTATTCTTGGTGTAGTGTTCAGGTCGAAAAGGAAGGCATCCAAGTAATTGTGAAGACAATGGGAAGTGTGTGGAGATGCATCAAGACATTGGCCATATTTCCAATTTATGGATGGTGAGATGCATGACTTAGATAAATCTCATTCTGAAAATCAATGCAAGGGTGCATTGAATAAATAGGCATTAAGAGTTGCACTCATGCCTGGTAAGTGGTAGAGTTGCAGTCATACATGATGGAATTGTATACTTAAATGCATTTTGTGAGTGCATGTATATATGTTCTTACACAGAAATAATTATACTAATGGTTGAAATGTTGCTAACTCATGAAGTTGAGAACATTTCAGGAACTAATAAACATTGCAACAGGAAAGTTACAAGTGAGATGGTCACAGGAATAGTGACTACAGAAACTTTTTGTTCAGAAAATTGAAGAAATGAACTTACTATTATTAATTATGAATATGAATATGAATAGAATGATGAGTCACTCTATTTGGTTGAATTGTTTGGTAATAGTGATTGAATTTCTAAGTGCAGGAAATTCTAATATCATGGCATAAGGTGTTATACATGCTGAATTATGATGTACAGAAAATACTGACAATTTTTTGGTTTTATGCAATATATAATCATTGCAAGAAAAATGGTATTTAGAATGGTTCTTGATGAAAGACATAAGGAAAACCACATTCTATTATTCCAATAACGATGAAAAATTATGAAATAGAATTTCATATTTTGGGAAAAGTCGAATTCCTTATGAAATTAATTTGATTTCTGAAATGGAACTTTTATGATGCTCTCTCATGATAACTACATGTGTATGATGCAGGTGAGACGATAATGATTAAAGTTGGAAATCCTGGAGCCACGGTGCTCTCAGACTTCCTATCTGGCCTGTACTGGAGCCATGGAAGGGAAGTTGAGAAGTCGATGGAATGTTGGACAATGAAGGTGCATACTACCTTGGGTTGTACAAGCATGTGGGGAAGAGAGACCATTGGTTGGAGTGTTGTTGAGGTTTTGTACCTTGGCCTAGACTATGTTGATATTGATTCTGGTCTGTGGTTATCTTGGGAAGCCATTGTCTTGATGGAGTCATATCCCATTCTTGGGGATGATATGATGCTGAAAGTTTATCAGCAGTGAGATACAAGGCTGGGTGGAATGTCATGGATCTATAGCCAGTTGATGCTTCAATGAATTTTAATTGAAGCATGTAATAAGGAACAATGAGCTGAATTATTTCCTGAACTATCTCTATGGAATAGAGAAATTGACTTCAAGTTACAGTATAAGTAATAGAATTGGTGACAGAAAGTAGAGCACCAGATGGATAACAAGCTTTCAATAGCTAAAGATTGGAAATTCTAGAGAATTGGAATGGTACATGGTATATAATGCACTGAGGACAGTGCATAAATAAGAGGAGGGGATCGTAATATCCCTAGGTTGAAACAATTGTAAATGTAATAATGTACTTAAGTTGGTGAGATGTTTTGATATAATTTTGTATGCACCTTTCATGACATAGTGTGCACAGGTACTGAGCAGTAAAAATGATGAAATGAGCACATTCCAGGATACCACGCACAACATCTTAAGTGCACGTGATGTTGAGGCCAGGGAGCCTTTGTGTATATGAGATGTTTTATAGGCTAGTGATCCAGTTATTATAATATAGGATGCTTATGTTTTGATTAGGCCGGAGAGCCTAGATGTTAAAGGCCAGTGCGCCTATTTTTACATGTCTCATATTTAATATAAAATACATCGTTGCATGCAGATCGACCACGATAAAAGAGATGGGGGACTAAACTCCACTATTTAGGGAAAGGGTGGGGCATAAAAGTTAAGGAAAAGGGCTAAGCCAAGGAGCTTAAGCCAAAAAGGAATATTGTATTAATATTTCTTAAATCATAAAGTATGGATAATTATTTTATCCTAAGTTCTAACGTTGGGGACAAGTGGACCAAAGTAGCTCCCAACATGACAAGTGTCAAGTTGGGTACATGCATACATATTGTTGGGACTTAGTTCATTTTCACACCCCCCCCATAATTCTTACCATCATCTTTTCCATCACTTCTTCCATCATTCTTTCTATTATGAATTCATCCATGCAGCCATCCGAGGAGCTTTCACTCATGTAGTCAGTGGACCTCCATAACTTCATGTCATTGTACCTAAACATGTATCCATAGCCATATCTATTCATCTAGTTGGTGAGTGTGGGAGCTGGACTGAAGAAGCGGGTTGTCAAGCCTATGGGATATTGAAGAGGCGGGTTGTCAGGCCATGAGAAATTCTCTGAGTGAGATATTTGCTGGGAATTTATTTCCTGAAGGCGCTAAACTACAGTTGCAAGGCTCTAAGACTTCCTGTCCAACATGTTGCTGAAGCCCTAGAAGGGAAGTGGGGTAGTCAAGGGATTGTTGAGTAGAGAAGGGGCACACTTCCTAGGATGGGACAAACATGTGGGGAATGAGAGACTGTAGGTTGTTAGTTTGAGTAGGCACTTGTGATGGAGTCTTTCCTGTTTTCCATGAGCCATTAGCCTGGTTAGGAACCCTTTACCTGAGTGGAGTTTAGTCCCAAGTCGGGGGTGACTCATTGTGTAGAGTGATGAACAGTGTGATCTAAGGCTAGGAGGTTCATGGAAGGTTTGCACACAGTTGGTGACATTCTTACCAAGATAAGTGTCAACTGTGTGATAAATTTACATGTTGCATTGTTATTTATGTGCATATTTATATGGGTTATCATATGTGCGATTATAACTGTGTTTATTTTTATGGGTATTGTCTATATATGTTGCATGTATATGTTTACTACTATTTCAGTGTGAATCTGTGCATTTACATAATGTATTTGTCTGTTTACATTTTATATATAAGGTTCCGCAAGAGTTCTGTGTGTGGATATGTTTTAATCGCATGCAGATAGAATATTTTATGTGGCATAGCTCAGAATAGAAGTTGGGTATGTTACAGTATGTTCTACAAAGAGAATGTAAGTGTTCTCTAGCATAGCATGCCCCGACCATGGGTGGTCGGGGATGTTACACAGAAGGAGGAGTTACACAGTTGAAGACTTTGAAGGGAGAATGGAAGGAAGGTTTGGGAAATGGGAGCCGGTTGAAATTGTACTATGACAACCAAATTCCCCGCAACCCTTAGTAAAATCATAAGGAGAAGGGTCTAGGTACCAGGTGCAGTTGAAACTGGGTACCAAATACAGAAAAAATAGTCTCCACAAGGAAGGAAGGGAGGGATAGAGTAGAAAGAACAGGTTTCCCCGCGCAGTCTAAAGTCGAAATGAAACAGAAGGTTCAGACCTACAATGCCTCGGGATGAGTCACATGTGAGTGTTGGGGGCTTGTTGGCCCTTGGTTATGGAAGAAAGATAAGATTAAGGAAAGAAGGAGAAGTACGAACTGCGTGGAAAACACATTGACTAAGATTGGGTTGAAGTGGTTAAAGAGGTAGAAAAGAAGGAGAGAAGTAAGGGAAAACATGTCATTGGATGAGAAGAATGAGGAGAAAAGATCAGCAAGGAAGATAGATCATGGAAAACTCAGTAAGAGGAAAAATCCACCAATAGATGCTTTGGAGCACCTCGTGGGAAATATGGAAAGACAGGCTGGGGAAGCCCAAAAAATGTGGGTCAAAGAGGACCTAGGGTTTTAGACACCTAGGTTTTTGGTATTTAGGGTTTTTACACCTAGGTTTATACCTAAGGGCTGTTCGAGAGTTATTGTAATGTATAAATAAAGGTCTAAATGACCTAGGATGGGTTCATTCAGAGTTGTTTGTTCATCATTGGTTGTTGTTGTTGATACTATTGTGTATTGTGTGTGAGAGAACTGTTGTTTGTGAGATCATTCTGTATTGTAAGATCTTTAGTTGGGTGTGAAGATCAATCATGTAGCTGGGTGTGCAGGGAGGGGAGAGAGATAAAGAGAGAGAGAGATCTGCAAGCTAAGAGAACAGATAGAACTGTATGTTTTCACATAATATATAAATAAACACAGTTTTGTGGATGTATCCATAGGGAGAGGTTGAACCATGTATATCTTGTTGTTTTGTGTGATTGATGATGTGTTCTCCTGCATTATTTTATATTGTTATTGCATCATTATGTTAGATATGAGATATAACTTGCGTAATAGGCTTAAGAGAGATAAAGAATAACTATATTGTTGTGTGTTAGTGTTTTGGATTCACTTTTCATTTCCTTTGGTTGTAGACACCTATGTCCTGCAACCCCCTATTGCTACCTCGGGTGATACTGCATCTGCTTCGCAGGTGTTGCCGAAAGGGCCAGTAGTTAGGGATTGTTGGTGAGTTGTTAGAGTTGAACCCTGGGTCTACCCATGTGACAACATTTCCTTTAAAGGAAAAAGATAAGAGTGAACATAATTAAGAAGCCAAAATAATTTTTTGTTGTGGTGCAGAGGAAAGTCACTAGAAGTGAAACACTGGAAGACAAAACTAGCAGTTCCAAGGAGAATGAAACTCATGAGGAGGTAATGATATGATTGACCATGCAGATATTTAATGAAAAGAGGAAACAAGAGGTCTACTTCCAAAGAGGAATATTCTGCATGATATAGACATGATTTTGACCATGACATTATCAAATCACATTCTGGATATGGTAAGTTAGCTCGAAAGCATGGAGTTGAATAGAGATGTGGTCGAGTTGTTACTAAAGGGAATGATATGATAGTATAATCCCATGTGTAATTCCAACCTTAATTACACCAAAGAAGGATGAGAAGTGTCAAATGTGTATGAACAATAGATAACTTAAGAAGATCACAATATGTTTTAGATTTCCACTAGAAGGATGAATGAATTGATGAACAATTTGTGTAACCCAAGATATTTTCAAAGATGGACTTGAAGAGTGCATACCAACAAATCAGAATTAATGAAGGCAATGAATGGAAAACTGCATTCAAGATCAAGGATGGATTGTACAAATTGTTAGTTATCTCGTTTGGGATAAACCAATATGTCAAGTAAATTCACGCAGGTGATGAAAAAACGTGGACAATTTAACATGGCTTGGCACATAATGCCAAAGAATATAATGAGCACATGGATGTGCACCAAAAATTTAATTCTTTCGAGATTGACAATGAAGTTACGATACATTTTAGAAAGGGTTGTTATCCCAAGTGCGATTTTTCATTTTCCATTTAAGGCAATGCTCGAACCGTATTGAAACATAACACCAAAGAATATAAAGAGCACATGGATGTGTGCCAAAGATTCAGGTCTTTCAATATTGACAATGAAGTTATCATACATTTGAGAAAGGGGTATTATCAAAAGGGAAATTTTTTATTTTCCATTAAGGTAGTGCTCAAATCATCCAAAGCCATATGACAAAGATTGGAAACACAGGCTTGAAATTCCTCATCAAACAAGTTAAATTGAAACTTGTAGTCGAGTTTCACATAACCTTGTGATACTTGTGCCTAATGACTAAAATATGTCTCCCATATCCATGTAAAAATTCAATCAGGCAATTAATGGCACCCCCTACTAGACTATTTAGTTTCCCTCACCTCCCAGCATGGGAAAAAGAATCCACATTCATTTAGTATTTTTTAAATATCGAAGATACAAAACATTACAAAGGAATATAGTCTTGTAAATACTCGTTCTTTTGAACCCTAAGAGATTGAAAAGACAATTGATTTAGGGTTTGACAGAATTATCTTTCCCGAGACATGCACAAGCCTTCCTCCACTACAAGGAAGAAGATATTTTGCATTAAGAGCATGGACCACTCTAATAGTGTCAGAACTCTTTCATTACCTCTTCAAAAATTCAACCAAGTTTACCACAACTACTATGACTCATTCTTCCTAAATTTTTTGAGGTCATGAAGACCGAACCTTGACTTGAGGCCATTCTAGGAAAAAAAATTTGCAAAGGGAATCCTAACATACAACATACCATTTTTATCATCTGGAATTTCAACCATATTGAAGTCCCTACAAACTAACCAATGAGCTTTTTGCAACTCATCAGTGATCCAAATCCAAAAAGCATCCATTCAATCGACATCATTTGGCTCATAGATCTTAACAAAGACAATAATTCAAACATTTAAGTTCAATGCAATCCAAACAAGTCTATACAGAGTTAGGAGAAACTAGAGTAGCAACTACCATGCTCTGTAGAAATTTCCAAACAAATGACAATTAATGAAAAACAAATATTTCACCTCTTAACAAGAGGTTTCACTGATATTAACCCTATAAATTTTCATTCTTAGGGCTGCTATGAAATATAAATAGAAAATCATCAACAATAGATGATATTTCTATCGTTAACAACCCTAATTCACTAGGCATTTAAGAGATGAAATACCAATGCATTCTAATAAGTTGCAGCCCTTTGGGACAATCATATCATGCATATAATAGATCTAAAAAAACTTATGACAAATTTAAATATAGAAATAAATCTTCCCTTATATTCTTCAATTACAATGTTAAATCACTTAACACATTCACCCTTAACTTATGTCAAATCAGCAAGACATATAGTGATGGTAATTACAAACCATGTAGAATATAGATGGCTTGAAATCAAATATGCGATTTACACAAGTATTGGATAGGTTGAAACTTCATTAATATGCATAAAGATGAAGTTCGTCTACATACCATCACCTTATCACAAGGCTAATACAATCCTTTATCTCTTCAAAACCCTAGCTAGGGAAAACAATGAAAACCCTAGTTCAACCAAGATGATCCATCAAGAATGCATCACACAAGCATGTCTTCCAAGGCCAAACGTCTCCTCTTCTTCACTTCAATAACTACAAGCTAGGTTTTCATCCCCAAATCCTAATCTCCAAATCTCCAATGGACTAAACACTAACCCTAGTCTTAAAGATGCTTCTAGGAGCTTAAGAAACAATAGCTATTCTGAGAGAGAGAGAGAGAGAGAGAGAGAGAGAGAGAGAGAGAGAGAGAGAGAGAGAGAGAGAGTAAACAAGAATATCCAAGAGAGGAGAATGTCTTCTCCTCTTGATCACATCTCTACACAAGAATGAACAAAAAATAATAGTGAGCAAACTCTCACCTTTCTTTCTATATATATGAGAGGTAAAGGAGGCCAACAATACATTTTTTGGTCCATACTCTTAAAAGTAACTTGTAATAACACATGTAGGCTCACACCTATGATGCACTACACTCCAAGGTTACACATGTCCAACTCCAAGGTGATGTTTATAAGTAAGGCTCCAAATGAAAGGGCGGTCCACAAGGTGTGTCTAACACTCCTATAAACCTCTAATGATTCCAACAATCCTTCTAATCCATGTACTCCATTGCATCCACTCTCCCTGCATGAAAATTATCGCAAATCAAGCATCCCTCAATCAACTCCAAGACTCCAAGAAGAATCCAAGCTACCCTATTTTTTCTAGGGCCCAATGCCCTTCTTAAGGATGCAAAACACTCCTCCTCCTAAATAAGGCATTCTCCTAGCAATTAACCATCTCCATGTGGCCATCATGTAGAACATCACCAAAGCTATCTATAGATCTCCAATGCCCTGGGGAATAATATCATGCAAGAACCAAACTAAGATCAAGAAACCACTGAGTAAGCCATCTCCACTAAGATTCTCCAATGTGAAAATCCATCATGGACCATGCAAGGGTTAATCATACCCCATGTACCATAAATCTCATGCAGCACCCCCAAACATGGTGTAAACACTTTTGAAGTGACCCCTGTCTACCAAACTCACACTCATCCATCAAGGAAACATACATCTCTTCCTCAAGATAATTGGAAGGCTCACAATTGGAGGAAATGAAAGCAACATGACTAGCATATCTCCTAGGAGAAAAACTCACCCTCACTGAAGAACTAGGTTCTCTTACATGCTCCTATGAATCACGTAAATCTTGTGTAAGCAATCTCAACTTCCTAGGAGCTAGAGTAGTAGATGGGGAATATCCACACCCAATATCACCTCATATCTCTGGAAATCTACTCTCAATTATTTGAATCAATCTCTAAAAGAACTACGTTGTCTCTCTCCTAAATCGCTAAAGGAGAGTCATGTGAATTAAAATACCTCACATTTTCTTTAAACTTCACATCTCTTGCCATGTTAGATTATCAATCCTTTAAAACGTGGAATCATCATTGTATCCATCAACACAATATGTTATCACAACATCTCGAACCTCCAAAGAATGTTGAACACCTATGGATCTGACTTAACATAACCTTGGATCATAAGAAACATGCCAAAATCCATCATCACTGGACAAAATCATCTCACACCACATCATTAGTTGTCCAAGACATATTATAAATATAATCACATCTTCAAACAAGATCAAGACAAGTGGATCAGGTCTATCAAAATCACAATGATAAACACTTTCATAAGTCAACACCTCGATCCTGAAGTAACAATCTTGCGGTACAAGCAACAACCTACATAGGGCTACGACCAACCTATGAACATGAGATTCCCTCTCATGTACCTCAAAACCTTTGGAAGTTGAAGAAACACCCTTAACATGGTCAAATCCCTCATCCTAAGAGAACCATCTGATAATTATAGTAAGAGACTCATCAAGGTCAGCTCCCTCATCCTAAGAGAATCCAACGACCTTGTCCCCGTACTCCACAGTACTCCCATGAGTTGCAAGACTTGAATCAATCATTGAAACCACAACAGGTTTTGAACCTAACTCCATGACATCTTTCCATGCATTATCTACCTCATCAAATATATAAGGCTCATCCACCCTCCAACTAGAATGTAAAGTGAGACTGGATTAGAAAATAACTTGTAAAGGCCACCCTTTGTCACTCCTCTAGCCAAAGTCCTGAAACTAGCTAGACTACAATCACTAATTATGAACTATTGTTCTTGAAATTTACCTTTGGTACCTGCAATTACACACTTACACTAACAATTAGTTTGGAAAACATTACATCTTACTTCTCCTCTTGATGTCACTAACATCTCTTTATTGTGTTGTTCAAATCTATCCAAATTCTTATCATCATCCTCTCCTAGGACTGAGCCTTCTTCCGGTTCACAATAGTAAACTTCTTCTTCAATAAATGGCTTAAATATGAACTCAAATCCTATGAGTTTCTCTTTCTTCATTTCCCTTGTGATTTTCCTTAATTTCTTTACGAATAACTGTACCACTGGCCACCAAATTGGCTTCTTCATACTCCATCCTCTTCTCTAGTTATTTTTCATCTCTTCCTCTTGTAGAAGCTTCTCTATATAATTGAGTTCACTTATTATCTCAATCATCTCTGTGTCAAATTCCTCTTGACTCATCACCTCTATTCCCTTTACCTTGTCATATTTCCTTTTGTTGTGGCTTTCCTCTGAACCTATACAATGACCTTTAGTGATAATTGTATTCACCTCCTTTGTGATTTCCATATTGTTCCCTTGCGGATTGAACCTAAGCCTCCCTTTAGCAAGTATCCATACATGCCTTTATACCAATCCAAGATTTCCTTTGAGCCTAACCTATTGGTACCTTTGGTTCTCTACCTTTGGAACCACCTTTTGAGCAATTCCTTTTCTCCTCTTGGCTCTGCGGCTTCCACTTTCCCTTGACAACATTCAAATTTGTCCTCCCTATCCAACCTCAGTTGGAATTCTTCAGGTTCTGCCACTGCTTAAGAGCTCTTATGATTTTTCAGGAGCATAATTGTCCTACTATTTCATCTTCCTAGATGTCTACTGCTATCAATCTTTAGTTTTCTTTTAACCCGCAAACACAACTTAAAACTAGAATTAATAATAAAAACATGCCACATCAATCTTCAAGATCTCTACATGATCTTGTTCCACCATTCATCTGCACTTTGAATGGACATTTCTTTGTTCATTTTCCTCTGCAAATTATCCTTAAGAGTACCAATTTCCAACAAATTCATCTCTATGGTTTTTGAAAGGGAAATTGTAGTCAGTAATGGATATAGAAGCATTTTAAGGTTGTAGTCAATAGATAGTATAAGACAACTATCCTGAAAATATAAAATGGTTACAAGTTGAAGATTAACATGAGATAATTAATGTTGTTAATTTGTAGATGTTGAATCATAGAAACTATATACATTAAAGGATAAGTTAGAGAATTTGATTTTATAAAAAAAGATAATAAATATAAATACATACAAATATTCTATACTTGGTATCAATTTTACTAATTTTATATTATTTCTCTTGCAGGTTTGACTTTTGTCTTCTAGATCAATTTGAAATTTTAATTGTGAAATATTTATTGAGATGTCAAACATTGATTGTGGGGAAAAGATCAAGACAAAATGATCTATCATCATACTTTCAAATACCTCAATCCAAGGATCCACATTCTCTTCATGATTTGAGCTCTTTTGAGCAACCTATCACTGAAAGTGTTACACATTATTTTGGTCATCTTGATGATCCATTTACAAGCATGTATTGATGTTCCCAAAAGATCCTATATTCATGAGAAACGTAACTGACTTCTTCTTATCAAAAACCCTATTAAGGAAGATCATCGCAGGCTGCTCCATAGGTAGGTTGCAACTATGCCTGGTCATCACCCTTTTCTATACAACTGGCATGCGACGTCTCTGCAAGCTGCTCTACAACTAGGGTGGGATGATGTCAAGAGGCTAAGAAAAGGTTGAACTTCACGAAATTTATAGAAGGGGATATTCTAGAAGATGAGGCATCATTCATATGGTTGGGATCCTACTCACTTATTTGATTTAGTGGGATCATCCTAATCTCTTCAACCATATCTTTTTCCCCTATATAAAGAGGGATTTATCATGGAAAACGATAAGGTTAATGAAGGTTTATTCAAGCAAGATTATTATTGAATAGGCTAAGAATTGGATGAGGAATTCTACTTGAGTTCATACTTGAGAGATTCATTTTAGTTTATCAAGTCATTGTGGATCTTCTTCATTCAAGGATTGGAGCAAGTGTGTGTGTTGGAGCAAAGGGTCATCGGATGCGGACCTTGAAACACCAAGGCTTTGGTTGTAATCTCCACTTTCATTTTAATATGATACAATTATATGTTTCTTTCCCATAAAACTTGATTTGTTTTATTGTATGATTCCTTGATCACATGCATAAGTTCTCATTGAGTATATTATATTGCTTTCACTTTGGTTGGTTTGTGTTCCCTTGCACATCCAATATCACAGGAGCACTTGAGTGGAGCTAGGATGATAATGGAAAGAGGAAGAAATATTTAAATGGTATGTTTCCCATCTCTTGTTAGATAGTAAACTCAATGGCTAGAGCTTAGGGAAAGCATCATGTTATGTTTTGTTTTTTTCTAGATCTAGGTGGATCTAGGGAGATCTGTTTATGTCCACATTTACCGATAAGTCCCATAACAAAATTGGCGACTCCACTAGGGTTATGACCTCATTTTTATTTTTTTCTTCCCATTTTCCTTTAGTCTACCTTCCTTTGATAACTTTTTTTCTCTGAGTCTACGAGTGATTCATCTGGACTCACTAGGTTTAGAAGTTCTTTCAGAATTTTTGTCTTTCTTCCAAAAATTTTAAATTTACAGACATTGTTGCACTATACCTCATTGGCATCCTGCGATGACCTTGAGACGTCACTCTCTGCTTATCCAACCCAGTGTGAAGACGTCACACTCTGATCTTCCAGTGGCCTACGATGACCTTAGCTTGCTGCTTTGTGGCCTATACCCATCCTGCGATGACCTTAGCTCGTTGCTTTGTGGCCTATACCCATCCTGCGATGACTCCTATAGGTTTTGATGTTGTGAGTCACTTTGTCTTTTACCACCCAGATTTGCCTTAGTATCCCGGGGTGAAATTATTATACCCATGTTTGATTGATTCCTAAGTTTGAAGCCTAATTTTGATTGGTTTTCAGTGATTGAAAGTCGTTCTTTGTATTTTGCAAGTTTTCTACTCATTCTCATTGTCATAAGGATATAATCTCTGATCTTCATCTGGGTGCTTGTATGACAAAGGGTCTTTGGTTTGTATTAAATTTTTGGATTCATTATGTTTGTCAGATTGTTTGGTGATTAAGAAATACTTTTTGCTTGCTTGCATCAAAAGGTTTCCTTGTCTTTTTCATTTTTGTCAACATTACGAATTTGGTTTGGGAATTGTGTTGTGAGTGTATCGATTTTCTTGGCTGACATTTTCCTTTCATTTTTATATATCTGCTTTTGTTTTGGGAAGGAAGAACTGAATTCACTTATTCTTTTAGTAATATATCATAAGAATTTTTTTTACATTCGAAATATTGGTAAAGAGAAGAATTGGAATTTTGTAGTTCATGATTGTTTGGAATTATGTTCATTTGAAATTAAGGAATTGAAATTTGTAGCTTGTTGTGCTTCAAAATAAATACCTTTTCCCTATTGTAACTAGAGTTCATTAAATTGAAAATTGCACATTCATCTCTTTTTGCATTTTATTGGGTCAAGGTCTCAACTTCATCAGTTTCACTTCCATCTCCCTTTTTGAGTAAGCAACAACGTCTAAATAACAACGTAAATTTAAAATTTATTAGTAACTTTTATTTTCTAGGGATATTTTTCACCAACCTTAGCTAGGATAGCGCTTTGGAATAGGTTGTGAGACACACTTTCCAAAGCATAAAAACACACAATAGTATCTTGTGATAGGGAGAGTTCAAATCCAATTGCTACATTTTGTCCTGGGAAGCCCTCCTCACAGAAGGGTCAAACCTGAGGTTGCATTAAGACTGGCAGAGTTACTCACTTTGTTTTGTTGGTATTGGTGTAGAGATTGTGCGTATTATGGGGATCGCCTGAAGGTATACCCAGAATTATGAGTGGAATCCTTTCGAGTTGATTTCGGGCTAGATACCCTATCTTTGTGCGTGGATGGGACAGTCGACTGTTTCCCCAGGCATTACTATTGTAGTTGGTAACCTTAGTAGCCTATCTCTTTAGGATATTTAAATGAGGTGACTGTGGAGGGGCAAGTCTTCATGGTACCTTGAATCAACATTGGCCAAACTCACTCGGGCACCTTGGAGGGTATACCCATGATTATGTGTGGGAGCTTGCACCAAGGTGTGAATCCATTAAGTAGGTCGTCAACGTAAATTTTCCACCCGCTTATCCCAACCCCTTCTTTTCTTGACTTTGTGACGTTGGATTTTATCACCAACTAGTGACTTCGAAATAAAAAGGTTTTGTTTGCTTGGTTTGATTCCTAGATTTTATTAGTGAGTGTTGTTTATTTCTTCTAGTTGGCCATAGATTTTATTCGTTCTTTAATTTTCTCGAGCAACATCCGCCTTCACCATTCATGTAGGATTCAAGGGTTACCCCCGAAGGATCCAAAATGGTACCAACCTTTTCCTCCTAACTCACCAGAAGTCTCTCCTGAGGGAGTAGTCAACAACGAAGTAGCTTCTGAGGATGGGAGAACACACACTCTTTAGAAGGATTTCAATTTGTTTTAGACTCTTTAGAGGCATTCAAACTTGCCCCTCTTAGACCAGATGCATGTATACTTCATACGAACCTGTCCAGGGAAATTGTTGTTGTTGACAACACTAAAGTACCTACCGGACCTAACACAAGGTTCGGAGTAGAGAATCCACTTTTTCCAAGTGCAAAATTTAGTAGGACCCCGACTCATGCATTTCAAACTTCTAATTTTGGTTCTGTCCCTTTGATAGTACATGATCTGTATAGTAACCTAGGAGCAAGTCCTGATCAACCTATGGCATAAAAAGTGCATGAGACATTTGTCACCTATACGGTACCTTTAGATCATTTTACTGGTATTACCACTAATGTCATCACCATTTCAGACCAATTGTTTATTGGTTCTCACTCAATTCCTACTCTCTAGATGGCCCATTCTACTATGGTTGCAAAAGATACCACGATTCCTACTTGAAATGTGGTTATCTCTCAAGCTCCAATTGGGATGCCACTTCCACCTAAATTGAATCTGTCACTTCCCCCTGGGTATAGATCTTTGAATACTTTTGTTGCTACCTCTACCGAGGTTCCATTTGGAGTTTTTGGACTTTTTTTTCTTCCTGGGTATAATGTTGTTGTTGGTTTTGTTACTACACCTTCCTAGGTTCTCTCCAGAGGGTTGTGTGTCCCTCCTCCACCCCTGCTTGGAGGATCTAGCCCTAGTCGCTCCAATATTCTTGGATGCACCAGTCTTTCTATCACTTCTGGTTTCCAGATTCTTGTAGGACGTCAACCTCAATCTGGGGGGAAACCTATGATTGGGGCACAACCTCAACTTGGGGGGAAACCTCAGGTTGGGTTCCATAACCCACTATATGGACAGAACACACCTATGGTACAATATCTACCTTGGAATCTTCCTTTCCTAGGAAATCTACAACCGTATGGGGGGGAGCATACTCAAGTTAACTCTTTTTTACCCCTGAACCTCATTCAACCATATCCAGGTTCTTTGAATCCCGCTTGGGGTCCAAACATTCAATCTAGTGTTCCTTTTCAAGGGAACATCTCTAATCAACCCAACCCTATGGGCTATATGCCTCCAAATCCTCCACAACCGAATATGTCAGGACTATCTAATTACTTGTAGACTTCTTATGGTCCTATTGGTATACCTACGAGACTCCCCCCTCAAAAATACTAGTTTCCACAAGTGAACCAATAGTTTCCTTTTCTAGCCACTTTGGATTTACCTGATTTGTCTAGGATTTTGAATGATCCTATCTTACATTCTCCTTATTGGCCCATCATACCATCCAAGTTACCATCTGACATTCCTAAATTTTATGATCGAGAAGAAGAATATCCAAATAATCATATTATGAATTTTCATCGGTGGTGTTCATCCAACCCCTTGATGGATGACTCCATCAGATTACGAATTTTCCAAAGAACTCTCACAGGTTCAGAAACAAAATGGTACATTGAGTTACTGAGAGGTTTATTCAATGCCTTTAACACCCTAGCTATGGAATTTTTGACACATTACCAGTTACCAATACGATACGACATGGGAACTGAAATTTTGAGCACTTTCAAGCAATCCTTGTCCACTCATATTTTTTATCACATCCATGAGTGGAGGAGGAGAAGACATTTAATGAAAGTTCCCCTTCCTGATCAACTTTTGGCCGAGTGGTTCACCAAATAACTCATTGGACCTATTTCTCATGATGTCTCCATGGGTGGTGTTGTCATTGAAGAGTAGGTGATTAGTCGTGCCCAATATCTTGATCTCATTTATTTGTAAATGAGAACACTTTACGATTTAATCATTGACGCTCCTCGTCCTTCCACAAATCATACCCCAACACCTCCAATAGCTTCTCATGTTGTTGATGCTGTGATTGACACCTTTCATGCTGAGGCCCAGTCCACACACCTTGGTCACGCCAATCCAAAATCTAATAATTCTAATGCACAAAGTTCTCCTACTCCTACGCCTTCCACCGGTAAGACCGCCGAAGTTAATTTTGTTCAATCCGTGCCTATTGAAAATAATAAAAATAAAAATAAAGGGAAGGGTAAGAACAAGGAGGAAAATAATAATAATCCACAATATGATAAATACAAGACACAAACTGATGATGAGAAATATAAACATAAACCTCGTTACCCCTACCTTATTTGTGGTGACGATCATTGCACGAAAGATTGTCCAAGACGCGTCGAGGTTACTAAATTCCTCCAAGGGAGCGGAAAACCTCCTACACCTACCATTTTGTCACAACCTTTCCCTTCTCAGTAGTAAGGCCAACTGTTCATTCATGACCAAACTTATCCTTCTACCTCATCCTATGTCCTTATGTGTACTGGTGATTCTAAAAACAAAGAAGTTGCAATCATGACTCGAGCCAAGGATTACTCTTTGTCAAAAGAGAAATTTGATGATATACCACCTTCATTGGTTCAACCTTATCCTCCAAATTCACCTCCAAACAATCCTCTTCATCTTGAAAAACCAAGTCCCCATATAGTTCGTCGCCCTCCTCCCTAGGGCGTTTTTCAAAATTCTACATTCAATCCTCATGCCCATGCTGCCCAAAACTACAGTATTGTAGAAGATATTGCACAAGCACCCTTTGTGATGTAATCTATCGAAGTCCATCAAAGTTTCCCTGTTCAATAGAAAGAATTATTAAATTCCATTGGTGGAATTGATCCCACAGATACTAGTCTCATAATCTTTGACTTGGAAGATTACGTTCCAAGGCTTCCTCCTCAATTAACATTTCAAATCCAAGTTGTTGTTGAAAAAAAGAATATATTTAGAACTGTTATTGATGAAGGAGTGTCGAATTGTGTCATGTCTATCACTCGTTCGAAAGCCATTGGATCTCCTACCCTCACCGAATCACACAATACACTTAAGGCATTCAATGGTACAGGCTTTAAACCCTATGGTGTTCTTCCCTTGTTGTTTGTTACGTTGGAAGGTAAATTGGTCAATGTTGAGGTTGAGGTTTTCAATGCACCTCTTGATTATAACCTTTTACTTGGCCGTAGATGGATTTATTCGATGCGTGCAATTGTTTCTACACTTTTTCATGTGTTATGTTTCCCACACCAAGGAAAGGTCATTACTTTTGACTAACTGGACTTCTTTAATTCTGATTCTCGTACTAGAAATGTTCCCTTTATCTCAAACACAACCCCTGGTTATGAGAATGTCAAAGTGGGTCTTTTGAAAGATTCTACTTTGATGGGTACATTTCCAATCCCACCACCTAATATTCCCCTTCCTTTTGTTACCTCTATTAACATGATATCCACCACTGTTCGTGAAACCCCTGATTCATATGACCCATGAGTAGTACCTAACCTTGGTGATTACCTTTGTTATGGAAACTAGATGCCTTTAAGTCCAGTTGAATCCGCTTACCAAGATATTCAATCAACAACCCCTTCCTCTCCTTCTCTCTGTGATTCATATCCTCATATGTTTCATGTGATTTTTCCTATGGATGATATGATCGTGTCATTCATGTATATGGGAGACACTCCCTGGGATGATGGGAATCACCACTCCATTCTCTTCCTAGAACATGACACCATCGAGACTTACCAATGGATTTCGACTCCGTCGACCGTTGTTATTATTTCTTCAGTTCATGAATCATCACACGATGTTTTGTATGAAGGGAACTTGAGAAAAATTTCACCTACCATCCCTCTCAACATATCCATTAAACCCGGAGTCATGGATAATGTTCATATCAGAGCCTCATGTTCTACTAATGAGGTCCACATGTATAAATCCCTTTTTCAATAATTCTGCGATGTTTTCACTTGGAGTTACAAAGAGATGCTAGGTATCGATCCTGATATTGTTGCACATGAGATTAAGACATACCCTGACGCTAAATCCATTCGGCAGAGACTTTGCCCAGTGCACCCATGCAAAGTTGTTGCTATCAAGCTTGAAGTTGAACAACTTCTTAAAGATGGATTTATTTATCCTGTGGCTTTGACTTATTGTGTATCCAATCTAGTTCCGGTGAATAAGAAACAAGGTACCATCCGCGTTTGTGTAGATTATAGGGAAATAAATAAGGCTTGTTCTAAGGACAATTACCCAACCCCTTTAGTTGAACAGATCATCGATGATAGTTCCAACAGTGAGATATTATCTTAGATGGATGGTTTCTCTGGCTATAATCAGATTAATATTCTACTCGTGGACGAACACAAGATCGCTTTCATTTTCCCTTGGGGAACCTTTGCTTACCAAAAATTACTCTCTGGTCTCAAGAATGTTGGCGTGACTTTTTAGCGTGCTATGTCTTATGATTTCCATGATATTAAGCACATTGTGCAACCCTATCTTGACGATCTACCGACGCATTGCATACGTCATCACTATCACCCCACACATTTGAGGGCCATTTTTGTAAGTTGTTTTTATTTTAGTATCCACTTAAACCCACATAAAGTGCATTTTTTTTGTGGAGTCCAACCATTTTCTTGGTTTTATTGTGTCGATACACGAGATCCGTGTAGACTCGTTGAAGGTTGAGGCTATGCTTAATCTACCTCCTCCTTCCACTTTACGCCAACTCCAAAGTTTGCAAGGGAAGGTGAAATTTTTGTGTCGTTTCATCCCCAATTATGCTGAACTGACGAAAGGATTCACTCGGCTAATCAAGAAAGGTTACGAGTTCCTATGGGACGATACTATGGAAAAATCCTTTGAATATTTAAAAATTGCCTTAACCTGTACACCATTATTGTTTCCCCCTGACTATAGCTAGGATTACCTCCTCTACTTAGCTTCTTTAGACTCTACCATTTCCATGGTATTATTCCAAGAGGATGATTTGAACGATGAACATGTGATATACTATTTGATTCGGAGTCTCATGAATATCGAGACCAAATACCTACATGTAGAGAAACTGGCCTTGGCAATTGTTCAAGATGTCCAACATTTTCTCCACTATATCTTATTACACATAACCACTGTTATTTCTGATTGCAACCCTATGCAATACATCCTCACCCGACAATTTCTAGGGGAAAAGTACTCCAAATGGATAGTTATTCTCTAGGAGTTTGACTTAGATTTTGAACACGCTAAGTTTAAGAAATATTTGGTTTTCTCCAAACTGATATGTGACCTTCCCTCCACTGAGACAAAAAATGTGGCAGAGGATTCCTTGCCTGACAAATCCATTTTTCTGATCAATTCTGATGATGTATGGTACAGAGATATCATCATCTATACCCAGACTCAAACTTTCTAGCCTGATCTATCTAGTACATATTGTTTTCATATATGATATCAAGCCCGCCAATACATCATTATGGGTGATACCCTCTACTGCCATGGTGTTGATTCCATTTTTTGACGATGTTTGAATTACGAGGAAGCTGAGAAAGCTTTGAATGACTTTCACTCTGGAGCATGTGGCAGTCATATGTCTGGGTATGCCACTACCCAAAAGATCTTACGAGTGGGTTATTTTTGGCCTTCTTTGTTTAAAGACTGCATCACTATCGTTCAGAAATGCCATGCTTTCCAAACTTATAATAACAAGATAAGATCTCATCCTTATCACTTACATACTGTAGTTTCAGTTGGTCCATATAGAAAATGGAGCATTGAATTCATGACATGTAACCCTCACTCGGCCGAGGGGCATGGATACATCATTGTAGTTGTGAATTATTTCACTAAATTGGCCGAGGCGATGCCTACATTTGATAACACCAAGAAAACTGCAACATTGTTCGTATTCAATCACATCATTACTTGGTTTTGTGGTCCTCAAGCTATCATTACTGATCATGGTATCCATTTTTAGAATTTTATAATGTCTCAACTTACAGAAAAGTTGGGTCTTCGCCCTGAAAACTCAACCCACTATTATCCACCAGCCAATGGCCAGGTTGAATCAATCAAAAAAATGATCATCACCATGATTTGATGGATGTTATGAATTCATAATACAAGCTAGCACACGATGTTGTTCTAAGAATTATGGGCATATCAGACATCTGTTAAGTCTTCCACGAGATTTTCACCTTTCCAACTAGTTTATTGTATCTAGGCTATCTTGTCGATTGGATGTGAAATGTCGTCTTTGAAACTGGTTGTTGAACTTCTTCCCAATACCTCTGCTGAAGAAGAGTGTCTTTTGTATTTAATTCAATTAGAAGAAACCCATCGCGATGTTGCTCTGGTTATTGAAACTCACAAGAAACATGTTAAATCCCAATATGACAAGCATGTCAAGCCATGTGTTTTTTCTGAAGGTGATCTAGTTCTTCTTTACAAACAAGATCATGATTTTCTAAGGGCTGGTAAATTTGAGGCCATGTGGCAAGGTCCTTACATTATCAAATGCGTGTTGGATAATAGAGCTTATTATCTAGTTGATTATAATGAAATCCCTTTGAGTGAGCCCCGAAATGGGCTTTACTTAAAGAAGTACTATGCTTAAGTCATTTTTGCATGAGTTCTTGTACTTTTAGTATATCATACTCTTGTGTTTTTTTTCATTGTTTGGTTTCGACCCTCAGTTGCTTGCCTTGTGTTATGCTTGGTTTCCATATTTCAGTGTCTTTGCTACCCTACATTGGCTTTGTTGATGGTGATAGTCACAGCACTCAAAACTTAGCATCTGATTCTTGGGAAATCTATGCACCTACAGATGAATTAATTAGTCTACATGGTGTTTTCCTTGGTCGTGCAACTAATAACATCATAGAATACGGTGCATTCATCAAATTATTGACCAACGATGTTTCACTTGGAATCCTCCATCTTATTGTACGACTTGATTCGCAGTTAGTAGTCCTACAATTGAGTAATGTATACTCCATCCGATGTACTACGTTATTAAGGGTATATTTATGAATTCTCCTCTTGGAACGTCATTTTGATTACATTGAATACCAACACATTCCTAGATGTCTAAATACATTAAGAAATTCTCTAGCTAATTATGTATTAGATAGAAATTTGAGAAATTTATAAAATCCAATCACACTTTGTATATACAAACAAGTAAGCCAGTAAAAGCCTCATATATATATAATGATAAAAGTTTTACAAAAAGTGTTTTTGTCCGAAGACCAAAATATAAAAAATGTGAAGCACATGGCTTCATATACAAATATAGCATCAAGGATGTTGCTCTCTATAACATGCAACTGCTCGTGCTAGTTTACGAAGTAGCCAACCAATAGAAGCAAACACGCCCACTGTATGGCATTGATAATGCCTTGGGATATCGTCGATAGACGCATCTGGGTTGTTCATATTAAGCCCCTCTAGATTTTTCTCTAGAATCTCGTAGTCAATAGCAACGACTCCTGCTATGTTAACTCTCTCCCCTCGCCTCTGGATGGGGGATGAACTTGGATGTCAGTGGGGTCCCACGTCTTCATCATCAAAAGAGCATTTGATTAATTCATTGGATAAAGAACACATAAAAACATTTTATATTAAAAATAAAAAAAACATTATAAAAATAAAATGTCTTTCTTACCAATGTCCCCTCATTGGGAACCCTCAGGAACAACCAAGTCGGGATCACCTCAGAAGTCTAAATCGACATAAGCATAGTCATTGGCCATAAGAATTTGGGTCCTCAACCAGTCAAATAAAACATCATTATACCTAATGATAGGACCAGTCACATGTTGTTCCATGAGGTTGACCCACCTCCTCATTCTTAGATCTTGTGGGGCAGGTATACCCCACTCTACCTGAAAGCGCAAGGATGGGACCCTATCCAGAAAGAAGGACACCAAAATTGATTTGTATCCAAATTGTTTCAAGTCACCCCTCCTGCTCTTGGTTAATTTGTTTTTCATGCTTTTGAGAACCCTGTCGAACCAGTTGAAAAATTGGGGCTCCATACATTCCAGTGCATATTGGAAGTAGCTCTAAAGAGCCATATGGGGAGCTGCAGTCCCTACCATGCATGTGATAGTGTAGAGGATAGTTTGTAGAGGTAAATGATGAACATCTTTGATAACAACATTGCCTTTGTTCTTCTGAGTATAGGGTATGCAATGCTCACTGATATAGTTACTCACAGGCTCGCCACCCCCCCTACTACTTGTCAATGTAAATCGGGCACCACGACAAGACAAGTCGGTCAAGAAGTAGATATCCTCGATATTTGTCTCAAGAATTTATGCCCCCACATGGAATACCTGTTGGTCCACATCCCACATGTGAACTAAATATTCGAGCAACCTCAATCGGGCTCTCATGCCCTGGATCTTGAAGAACTTTAGCAATCCACACTGCCAGATGGAATTTACCATTCTCGGGTCATTCCCAAAAAAGTAATCTTCATTCTCATCCTCTCTCTCCCGCCATTCCAACATTATTTCTATAGAAAACCTACAATGGAACATAAAAGAGAGATTAGCACCTTCATATTCTCCTTGGAAACTTTTTATTGGCAAACACATCTGTTGCACCCTTTTCGTCACCTTGGTGAGAAAATAAGAGGTGCTTACATGCCCAGTTGGGTCTTGCTGAGCATGACAGCTGTAGAGGAAAGAGTTGGAGAAAGAAAAACAAAACTATAAACAAGAATTAAACTAATATAAACTAAAAGCATAAGCATATGGGTATAGAGATAGCAAACACAAAAACACCAATATCACCAATGTTTTTAGGCTGATCTATTGATGAAATCAAAGCACAATGAAGAAAGGGGACTATGAGTCCCTTCTTCCTCCAAAGGAAGTTTCTTGGACCCTCACAAACTTGCTCTCCTTACAACAAGAAAAATAAAAATGGTGATGAAAGAACTCCTAGCACATCCACTCAATGGAGAGGTGGATTGCTCAATGAAATGGTGCCAATGTGTTCTTGTCAAGGATGGAGTCCTTAAAACAATCTAGGCAGCATACCATTACATGATATTCCTTGAGAAAATGAGGTTTCTTCATGGCTTTTTATAGCATTGCATTGGGTTATTGTGTAACTCCTTTGTAGTGTGAAAAGAGGCTCTTTAGGGTTTTATTAGGTATTTGACTAGCCTACCATGCAGATTCAGCTCAGATTTGAGGGTCAAATAAGCTTGGGAGCTGATCCATAAGTGGTTGGGAGGCCGACCACTTCAATAAATGCGTCGTTTAGCAGGTGCGCGGATTTTTGCGCTAACAGTCGCGCATCGTGCGCACATGGTACGTTTATGTTCCGCGCATGTGCGCACGCGCCCAACTTCTGTAAATTGCTCTTCAAGTTTTCACTACTTTGTATAGTTTTTGACCTTTTTGGAATGCTTTGAAATAAATTCAGTGCCATGAATGACTTCATTACTGTTTGACGATGCTGAGTTCTTGTTGTCATGTGCGGATGAAATTTCAGTGATAACAGATGCCCCCTGATGGATGAGGTTAGGAGCATACGTATAGCCGAAATCCATCAATGTTTCTTCTACTGAGAATGTTGTTGTAAGATAGAGCAATAGTGGGATCGTGCAGAGTGATCCGTTGGAGAAAAAAGGAACCGGTAGGACTCGACCTTCTGTGAGTTGTGCCAAAAAATAGAAAAATGTGTAGAAATGAGGCGGGCATGCCCCATGCTCGTGTTATGTAACTCTGAAAAAAGATGATTGAAGTGTTGGTGTAGACAACTGCAGCACCCTTGGGGGGAGTGATGATAAAGGTAGAAGACAATTCTGCAAAGGAACATACTCTGAATAATAGGCAATGATCGCGGTAATAAGTATCGGCGGTGATGCGGGAATTGATGGCCCTACCAAGTTTATAGGTCTTCGGCAAATGATAGAAATAACTAAAATAGTCGCAAAGTAAGACCAACCACAACATGAGAAAGTGTTGGCATCGAATGTTATGGGGGCCAACAACAGCAGGGAGCAATGGTGTTTCACCCTGTGCCATCTGAGATCTCTCATTGAATGGAGAATGAGAATCAAGATACTTTTGCCCTTCTGGAAAATTGTGCTGATGTCGAAAAAGGGGAACGCGACTCCCAGAAGCAAAGGGCTTCATGGAATATACTGAGGTGAGGAAGTGGAAGAGGTACATGGACGAAGTCAAGAAGTGGGAAGACTCAAGACTTCCCTTGGTTGGAGGATGTGTGAGATAAAAAGTGGCCGCAACCATGTAACAAGGTTGAGGGTCAGGGGGACGACAAGATAGGTGATAAGCTGTGCCAGAGGTGGGACAAGGTGAAAAAATTTAGAGGGTAGAGGTAAATGACCTATGGAGTACTCTGAAGATATGGACGATGCTGGCAAGGGTAGATGATAAGAAATGCTCCAACCAAGGGTGACATGGGTTGCGCGTGGCCAAAAGGAAGCAAGTCGCCAACGGTGACGACAAAAGAAAATGTAAAGACTGGAAATAAAGGCGTTTGTACAATAAATAATGAATAATTTGGGGAGGAATGTACAAATACAGAAACAGGTGCCCCAGTGTGAAATGCGTGCCCTCGGGAGGGCAGAATTTTCTTGGGAAACTGATGAAGGATGGGGGCCCCATTGGTGAGTTTCTGTATGAGGTAGGTGAAATGAGGATAGGTTCGCAGATGGGAAAACTAAGTGTGGAGGAAATGGAGGATTCATGATACTGCGGAGGTGCAGGTAAAAAATAGAACCGTAAAGAGATAATCTGGGAGTCCATGTGGGAAAGCTAGCAAAATGAGGAGAAGGAGTATGTAGTTGATTCACGACATGTTTGAAAGACTATAGGGACTCCCATCCCTAAAGGGTAATGAAGAATAGCATGAGTGTCAAAAAGTGCCAAAAGGTGCTATGAATGGGACAACTCATGTGGGTGAGAATGCTACCGGGTGACAGTACCGTAGGTGCAAATGGAGGCATGGGTACTGCAGAGCTAGAAATGGGGATCCTAGAGGCCAATATCAAAGGGTGTGACTAGAAATGTAAATGCGATACAGTGGGAAAGACTACATGCTAGTGCTGAGTATATACCTGAAGGGGTGGTGTTGATGAATGATGATCAAGTACCTGCACACATGACAACCAAATACCCAAAGTGAACAATATCTAAAGAAAATCTAAGATATGAGCATGTATTTGATAAATGTGACTATGCGCATGCGTACCTGACCATGATATGAAAAAAGGTGCCCCGGGGGTTCATGATGAAAAGTGACCCAAGGACTGCTGTGATGTAGGTGACAGGATGTTGATCCCGTGGCTGAAGATGGTTTGAAAAACGGACACCTTGGACTCTCGGAATGGTGAGTGGAAGTTTGACAAAAGGCCTATATATAGCTGTAAGACCCACATTGCCACCTCATTTGTACCTGCTGCAATAGTGATTGGACGAGCAGTTTTCAGAGGAGATTTGGAGATTCGGGGAGGACGAGGCATCCGATCGACGTTCTGGCGAGTATCAAGTTAGTGGTCTGATCATCCTGCATAGAAATAGGTTTTCAATTTTTGGGCAGGGTTTGTACGGAGGGCCGTACAGGGGTATTTAGGGGGTTTTTTATGGGGTGTGGGCCCACATGCGCGAGCGATTCGGTGGAAGGCGCGCATACGTGCGTGCCTGTACACCGAATATACACACATGGGTGCGCGGTAGGGGGAATTTAAGCCGCGCCTGAAGGGCGCGCCTGTGTGTTGAACAGGCGCACATCAGTGCACGCCTGTAGGTTTGACAGGCGCCCACTGGTGCACGTCTGTATGGTAAACAGGCGCGCTTAAGAGCGCACCTGTGAAGCAAACAGGCACGCATTGAGGCGCACATGTTCGGTATACAGGCGCGCATATATGCGCGCCTGTGTGTTGAACAGGCGCGCATGTGTGCGCATCTGTGGGAACAAAAACCGCGCCTAGGAGGCAAAGTTGAAGGGTAAAAAACGAGTCTTTTTGATGTTGTTGATGGTTGTCTGAGATGATATAGGACTCTATGTGGTTTGCAGGTGGCCAGCAGTGATGATGCTAGTGCAGTGGAGAGAGCGAGACTGGGCCCAGTTGTGAGATGTTGTGGCCATTGAGGGGCCTGGCGTGCGGGCGACTTTGGCAATCTGTGGGTTGCTAAAGTTTTTTGAGTGCCCGTTGATACAGGCACAGGAGTATTTATTGCAGTTCCTGATCCAGATGTGGAGTCCGGAGCTGCACTACCACCTCGTGTGAGGAGAGAATATTCCCTTCACTGTGGTGGAGGATATTTATTTTTTGACTGGGCTCCCCTTTCGGGGAACGCCCCTACTGGCAGAGCCGGTGTTGCCCAAGACCATTCCACTAGTCGATATTGGCCAGAGATACTTCTCAGGTTGGGACTTCATGTCTGGGACGGTGGTGAGTATCGAGGCGATAGACTCCCTGGCCCATCGGTGCATAACATCGATGATTGTTCAGATATATGGGTCACTTGCGACCCAGCGGATTAGTGGTGGCCAGCTATTGGTGTTGGAGAGAGTGGTGGCCGACGAGAAGTTCTCTTGGGGACTGACGCTTCATGCTAGTATGGTGGCATAGTTGGACCACTGTCGGTCCACTGATGGAGGAGAGTTTTCTTTTGGGTCTATCCTAGTGGCCTGGTTTTTGGAGAGGGTGTCGATGCTGTGCCCGAGGGTTCTGCTGGAGATGCCGGGGGAACGAGAGCCGTGATTGAGGCGGTGGTCGACAGTTTTGGTTCGCCATGGTGGTGGCGAAGGTGGCCACTTATTTTCGGCAGAGGTGGCATGGATATGGCGGCAGATGCCGTAGGTAGTACTTCGGTACCCCTATGCTGGGGTTGACTTCCGGGGTGACCCGGACATGGTGCTACCTCCTAGGGAGGTTTTTGACCATCGAGGTATGTTTAGTATGTTGGTATGTTTTTGATTTATATTGTCATATGATATATATGTTTTTGTTTTTGATTTATACAAATAGTGGACGCCTGTCGCCGGGGCAGGAGGGTCCTGTGGGTGGTCCTTCACCACCGCCTGGGGTAGGTGGTGGTGGGCCACCACCTCCTCCTGAGCGAGGAGAAGGTGGTGGGTTGATAGAGGCCCCATGAGTGGTGTATGATGTACATTTTTGTTGTTTATAGGTTGGTGAGCTGGTTTTTGTACTGAGGTGCTGCATTGGCCTGCGGATACATGTATTTTTGTATGTAAACATTCGGATGGGCTAATGGGCCTTTTATATATACATGAGTATACATATTTTGAGATCCTGATGCTGTCTACATGTTTTTGTTGATGTTTTTGTTGATGTTTTTGATGATGTCTATTCTATATATATGCTGTGACATGATTTGTGAGAGGTTTATGTATGTGTATCTTGATGTGATATATGCCAATCTAACACTATGTTAGCTAGTTGATCTGTTGTTTGATTAAATTGTCTTGGAAGATGTGTAAATGTAATGGAATCAAAATGTCAAGATAACAGTCTAACCTGTAGGTATTTGCGAAAGAGGCACGGATCGCGTACATGGTATACATTGTTGAGCTGGAGAACGACTAGTTGAGAGTCGAGGAAGACACTAAGGTGACGAATATGATGACGCTGGGTGTTGGCCAGGAGGCCAATGACCACAGTGTATTCATCTTGGTTGTTGGTTTCTGGCCCCAAACATATGCCGCTTGAATGTAGCATTTCATGTGAGGGGGTGTATAGAGCCCAAGCAACTGAAGCGAGATTTTGCGTCCAACGGCTGGCACCGTCGGCATAACCAATGTGGTAGGCTGGTGGAGGAAGCATCTGTCAATAGCACAAAGGATAGTTTAGACGAGAGCGGAGGAAAAAAATATTAAAAACACTAGAAAATAAATAACCTAAAGTAGAATGACTACTTTTAAGCATAAAATTTCTTGAGATACAACCCGTTGACGGGTTCTTTGAGAGAGAGGCCTTCAGGAGAGGCCAGGATGTATGCGCCTTTGGTGAGGCAATGTTGGATAATGTAAGGGCCATGCCAGAGTGATTCAAATTTTCCGTGGCCAAAGGTATCATGAGCGATATCATAAGCCAGGACAAGGTCACCTTCGTGGAATGACCGAAGGTTGACATGGCGATCAAAGGTAGCCTTGGATCATTTTTTAGCTGCCTCATTGTTCTGTAAGGAAGATCGACGATCTTCATCCAGCGACTCCAAGTTCAACAAGCGCTGCTCCATTGGAGCAGTGTCAGGTAATAGCTCAATTGCGGTGTGTAAGGTGGGAATTTCGCACTCGATGGGAAGAGTTGCCTCGACCCCATGGACTAAATGGAATGGTGTGAAACCAGTAGTGGTTTTCACTGCCGTTCGATAAGCCCATAGCACGGAAAATAACATATGATGCCAATTGGTTTTATGTTTATTAACCATGCGTTGTAACATGGTCTTGAGGACTTTGTTCACTGCCTCGACCTGTCCATTTGACTGAGGGTAATATGGGGAGGCAAACTCGTGAGAGAAGCCTAACCGAGATGAGAGTTCGACGAAGATCTTATTCTCAAAGTGTTTCCCATGGTCGTAAACGAGTTGGAGTGGTACTCCAAAACAGGATATGACGTGGTTAAAGAAAAAATGTGTTGTTGTGTCAGTGATATTGTTGAAAGTAGGCATAGCTTCGGCCCATTTGGTGAAGTAATCAATGGCGACAACAATGTATTTGTGACCATTGCTGGAGGGGGTATTAGAAGTCATAAAGTCGATGCCCCATTTACAAAATGGGCCGACAGTAATGACAGGGTGAAGAAGAGCGGGGGGAGCTCGGGCCTTGTTAGCATAGAACTAACATTGCTCACATCGTTTCACGGCATGAATGCAATCATGAAACAGGGTAGGCCGAAAGTAAGTGGCTCGGATAATCTTTTGAGCCGTGGATATACCCAAAAGATGGTCCCCACATGCGTTGCTGTGGCAGTCGTTTAAGACTCTGTCGGCCTCGTTAATAGTTAGGCAACGACGAAGAATGGTGTCAATGCCCCACCGGTATAGGATGTCTCCGATGAGGAGATAGCGGGGGGCCTGATGGCGAATACGTCATCGATCATCTCGTGAAAGGTGGTTACTGAACTTTTGAGTTCAGAGGTAGATGAGGAGGTCGCCGTACCAAGGATCATCCAAAGTGATATAAAAGAGATGTTCGTCGGGAAAGTCGGTATTGACGGGGGAACTGGGGGTGTCAGAGGGGAGGGCCGTGACAAGTTCGGCGAGAACGAGGGCCTTCTTACTCTTAGGTGTTGAGAACTTGAGTTCGTACTCCTGAAGGATAACGATCCATTGAGCGAATTTTTCGTTAACTTGGCGACGATTGAGCAAGTATTGCATAGGGTTGGAATCTGCGACGACTTTTGTGGTGCGAAGCAGAATGTAATGGCGCAGTTTCTGGACTGCGAGGACAACTGCAAGAGCAAGTTTCTCTTCGTGTTTATACTTCAAGGGTGGTCCTGAGAGGTTCTTACTAACGTAGTAAATGACGTGTTCATTATTGTCATCACCGAGCTCGACGAGGACGCCGACTACTGATACAGCTGATGCTGATACGTAGAGGATGTAGTCGCGATTATAGTCAGGTGCACTAATTAAAGGTGCATTTGAAAGTGTTGTTTTAAGATCGTCAAATGACTGTTGGGCATATTCGTCCCAGTGAAAAGGGATGTCGTGACATAGTAAGCAGAGGAAATTGTGTGCGTGTATGGCGTATTTGGGAACAAAGTGTCTAAGAAAGTTAGCTTTTCCCTATAGACTCTGAAGTTGTCGTAAAGTTCGAGGAGGTGGAATTTCGGTGATAGCTTTGACTTTGAGGGGGTCCATGGTAATACCGCTTTGGGAAACGATAAAACCGAGGAGGCACCCTGCGGTGACGCAAAACACACACTTGAGAGGATTCAAGCGAATGTTGTACTGGCGACACCGTTGAAAGATGATGCGTAAATCATCGAGATGCTGGGTACATTTCTTGAATCGAGTGGTGAGGTCGTCCAAGTAGGTGAGGATGATTTCAGCCAGATCGTGAAAGATGTATGTCATCGCCCGCTGGAAAGTTGCACCGGCATTTTTTAAGATGAAAGGCATGACACGATATGCAAAAGTACCCCACGGGGTAATGAATGCAGTTTTATACTGATCGTCTGGGTGAATTTGAATTTGGTTATAGCCAGAGAATACGTCCATAAAGGAGAGAGCCTTGTGGCCGGCGCAGTCGTCGATAATTTGATCGATGAAAGGCATTGGAAAGTTGTCTTTGGGACATGCGTTATTGAGATCATGAAAGTCTGTGCAAACGCAGATAGTGCCCTGTTTTTTTTCGACGAGTACAGGGTTGGAAACCCATGAAGTATAAGAGATGGGGTAAATAAACCCGGTCGTACGTAATTTGTCAATTTCGGCTTTGATAACCGTGGCTTTAGATGGGTGTAGCGGTCGTTGTTTCTGGCGAACTGGTGTGATGTCAGGCCAGGTGTCGATGCGATGCTCGACAATAGAGGGATCGAGGCCAGGCATTTCTGTGTATGACCAGGTGAAAATATCCCTATATTCCTGGAAGAGGGCTTTATATGCGGCGATTTCCTGAGGAGTGCAAGCAGCTCCTATGATGATTTCTTCGACGATGCCATTTTTAACGGAAATGTCGATTTTGATGGTGGGGGAAATGTTGGCCATATTACCTTCTTCTAAAGCGTCGGGGGTAGGAATAGGATTGTTGAACCAATATATGGGCCCTGACGGGATAAAATATTTGGTTTCGACCGCGTAAATGGGGTTTTGGTTAGGATGCATGAGGGATTCCTATGGAAATAAGAGTGCACAATGATGTAGTGCATCCCAGGGAGAGTCCGGGCGGTGTAGCTCTTCCAGTATTTCCTTGTCGCATTGCAAACGGCGGGAATATAAGGGGTCGTGAGGAGTGATCTCGATGACAGTTTGGTGGCCCCCTGAGGGTGAAGCAGAGGGGGTAATGCGAGGGGATGGTGAGGGTTCACTCGACATAAACCATATATTGAAGTACTGAGGGGTACCCGTGTTGGTTGGGTGGAGAGTGTCCGTAGGCGAATGAGCAGGAGAGTTGGGTGGATTACGGGGTAAATCCTCAGATACGTCATCAAATATCCATGGAGGCGTTGGGAGTGCCTCGGGCTCGGGAGAAATGACATGAAGATCCTCTAGTGACGAGGTAATGTCAATTATCGCCTCTGCGGGTTGGTGAAGCAAAGCCAATTGACGTTGCCTATATTCAAGGATCATGGGACACTGGTATGTAAAATTAGCCAATGAATCATAGAGAGAGCAAGGGAATCTCAGACGTTCATTGACTGAAGTGGTGACATAGCGGATGTGAGTGATATTTGAAGAGGATGTAGCAGGGCATGGGTTGTTCTGGAAATTTTGGCATATGACGGCTAATGTCTGCTGAAAGCATGGCAGTACTGGGAAATGATGGGTATAATGGCCATACTCTGAACAGATAGCGCAAGCATATTTGGTCCTCAACCCTTTACTACTGGAAGGGTTGGTGGTAGTAGTGGGACTAGCAGTAGTGGCGGGTGTTGTGGGAGTTTGATTGAGGGGGATCAAATTCCGTAATTCAGGGAGGGATGGGCAATTGTTGGTTTGGTGGCCCTCTTTCTCACATAGTGCGCAAGGTGGTGGGATGCGTGGAGGAAGTGGAGCGGTGGGATCTTTCTTCTTTCTCTTGCCCCCAGCTGTAGTCGGGAGGTTAGTGAGTGGGGGGGAAGTAGGGGTGAGGACGAGAATCGTCATGGGAAGTCTTTCCTATGGGCGAAGGGATGGTCGAGGGACCATCTCTGGTGGGTGTAGATACCACACTGGGATTGCTAACACCATATTAGGTAGTGTGAGCATTGCGGCTACCTGAAAATATTCAATACCTGGGGGAGGGTAAAAGGAGGGAATTTGAGTGAGGGGTTGGGGAACTGTCTCCCAGACGGGACTATGCCCTTGAGGGGATGTGGATTCGTGGATGTTTGGGGTCGACGACTGCGCAGGAGGCTCCGGTGGGAGTGGTTTTGTGACTATTGAGACATCAGGAATGACTGAAGCTTCCTGAGGAGGATTAGCATCCTTTGTGTGAGTTTCATTAGATGAGATGACGCATACTTGATTAGCAGGATGAAGGAGTGGTGGTGCTCCATGGTACGTCCCTAACAAGGATGGATCTTTAAAAATCCCAGGACCCATATTGACGAGGGGATATGCGTCTTGGTTGGTGTGGATGAGAGGAAGAATGTTATCGATATTGGCAGAGGGGTTAAGCTCATAATGTGAGACTTAGTCGACGGTCACGATCTTCCCATTGTGAGGGAACATCATGGTCCTAAAGACGGAAGATGCTACTGCCTTCATAGCGTACATGCAGCTACGACCAAACAAGATATTGTAATCGAGTGGAGTGTTGATAACTTCGATGTCGATGAGAATAGTTTTTCCCCCGACTTCAACGAGGACATTTTGGAAGAGCCCTTCAGGAGATGATGGTTGTCCGTCATAAGCTCGTAATGTGATGGCAGAGGTAATGAGTTCTGGGGAACCAAGTTTCTGCCATACGGTTTTGGACATGATGCACGTAGATCCACCTTCATTGATGATACACCGATGAACTGTGATGTTCCGTATTTTTACTGGTATTTGAAAAGTGATCATGGTGGGAAGACGAGGTTCACCGCTATCAAGATCAAAAGTGATGAGTCGAGTATCTGCAGGGTTGACTGCCCCCAAGGCGGAAAGTAGTGATTTCCGTTGAGTAGGACAAGTCTGGAGGACTTCCAAGACTGACATGGCAGTCGGGGATTGTGCTAAGTCGTCTACCAAACTATAGTTATGAGTTGCCCTAGCCTATGGGTTGTGGACATTCTTGTGCAAGGGTATGCGAGGGATGCATAGTGGTGGTTCGGAGGAAGGGTGAGGGATCACCAACAGGGGTCCCGTCGGTATAGGGTTTGTCTCTGGAGAGATGGGAGTAGACTCAGCGGGTGCATGATACTGAGGATTATGGGTTTGCAAAAGGATTTCTTCCTCAATGGTGAGGAGGATTGTACACTCTGCAGGGTTGTTAGGGTTTGGGTATTGTCCCCCTTGAGGTGGGTGATGTTGTGTGTCTTGTTGGGTGTTTATCGCACCTTGATGTGGAATAGGATTTTGCAGCATGGCGGGAGGGGGTTGTTGCACATATGTTTGTGGTGCCTACTGAGGTGTAGGTTGTGCAGGAGAATGGGGAAGACTACCAGAGTCTTTCAACTGTTTGAAATCAGTGATCTGGGGGCAATGGTGAGTGTAATGACCGAAATCACCACAAAGAGCACAAGGGAAGATGGTTTTAACATTATTTCGCCCTTGGCGTTTGTTGTTATTGCCCCCTTGGGGGTTTTGGTTCCCTTGGTTCTGGTTTCCCCCAGTGAGTTGGTGCTGTGGGGGTTGATTCCTGCCTTGACCTGGGTTGTTTTTATTCCTATTCCATCCTTTCTTCTTGGTATTGTTCGATGGGTGAGTTGGGTTGGCTGTATTCAACTGTTCATAATTTTGGTATTGTTGAGAAGCAGAAGGTTGAACAAAATTTACCCCCGCATGTGGATGTGGGGGAGCCATGGGTTGTGGAGGACTAGGAAATGGGAAGTATGGATTCTGTGGTGGTACCGATCCACAAGGTACATAGAAAGGCATAGTGATTTCACTAGTATTGTAAGCTGATGTTGAGGGAGTACCACTGTTTGTGGGAATAGGTGGATGTATGGGGGGTGCCGGTGGTGGTCCACTGATGGGTGGAGGTATAGCAATAGGGTATGGCTGTGGATAAGGGGGTGGGGGGTAGTAAGGAGTGACCCCATATGCTGGTGGGTATTGAGGTGTTCCATACATCGATGGTGGTTGGGGTTGTGGACCATGGTGTGTGGTGGCACCTATTAGTCCGTCTGCTGAGTGAGACATCCCTGGTTTGTCTTGGCCAAATGGCACAGGTTTTGGAAGATCAGGGAGTACCGTGTATAAGTACCCTGACTGTGCATAAATGAGGTCATACTATTGGGCCTTATTGATGGCTTCCTCTTCGGATTGAGGGAAGGTGGAAGCTACATCCTTTCCGAGGAGAGAGACAAGTGATCTAAGAAACCAGTCGAGACATTGTTGCTTGGTGGTTTCTTCTTTACAAAAACTACATCGCCTACGCCACTCATGAATGTGGTCAGCGATGTGTGTGGCTGAGGTTTGTTTGAAGTTAGATAGTAGTTCTAGACCATTGTTGTGGCGGATGGGTAATTGGAAGAAGGTCAAGAATGCTTTGGCCAATGACTCAAAGGTCGCATGGGACCCTGATTTTTCTTCGACATACCATTTGGCTGATGGGCCAGTGAGTGTGTGTTGAAATAATCACAGTCTGATGGAATCATCCATAATTCTATTGGAAGAACACCATAGATGAAAGGTCATGACATGGTTGGTGGGGTCATCCCCTACCTTCCCTTCAAACTTTGGTATGTCTGAAGGAAGTTTGGTTGGCATTGCAGGCCATGTGGCGTCATGCAATATAGGATCATTGGTGAGTTTGGTGAGATCCGGTATGTTGAGAGAGGCCAAATGTGGCATATGTAGTGGGGGGCGAGGGTTATCTCTGGCCATAGTGTGTTGTGAACCTGACCCTTGATGGGGACTAGGTGGGTTGGTGCTCCCTCCTTGAGAGGAAATGGGTCCCCCACTCCCGTGTAAAGGAGAGCGAGTGAATGGATGACCTTGGGAAGTAGACCCAAGTAATGTAGAACCAAGCAGAGATGATCCTAAGATAGTAGCACTCACAGGAGTGTGTGAAGGAGGTACCAATGAGCGGGTATGACTAGATACTCATCCTAAGATATGAGGGAGGTTGAGCAAGCGTCATGAATGAAGGGGGTTATGTGGTTCCCCTATGATGTCAGACTAGTTGTGTGAAATGTGTGCAAAAAGTGGTTAGAGAAATATAGAAACAAGAGTCTTTTGCTTTGAATGTTTACACAATATATATATCCAAATCAAACTATAATCAGATGTGCATCATACATAACATGAGAAAGAAGCATATATGTGGGTAAGAGGGTTTCGTCCACGTGGGGGAATAAAAAAGAAAGCAAATGCTCGTGTCCTAGAATATGTAACGTCCTTCCTCTCAAATAGCACTGAACCTTCCAATAATACTCAACAATGGGGTATGAACTCACCGGAAGAGAAACTAGTGAAGGATGAAATAATTGGTTATAATGAGGGGTAAAGGGGGCATATCCCGAAAGAGCTGGCGATATTTCCCAATAGCCACACAAAATCCAATCAAGGTGCAATTGCAGCCCACAATTTC
>ML806794.1:66983-77233 GCA_009831015.1 Picea engelmannii | reverse complement strand
GAAATTGATTTTTATCCTCCTAAGTGCCTATGTGTGTTTGACTAACCCCTTTATATGATGAGGGGACTAAGTGTGGTGCAGTTTTTAGAGCATGCTTGACATCATTTTAAAGGAGGCAAATGGCCTTCCCCACATCCCAACAAATTACAATGTGAAATTTTACTCAAATGCACGGCCCCTAGTGCAGACAGAGGCACATAGAGTGCAGGCGCGCGAACAGAGTTGCGACAGAAAGCGCATGCGCGTAGAGAAAAGTTGTTGTTTATGCGCATGCACACACGATGCGCGTCTGTGGGGTGGAATACCCGCGCACCTGTGACAAATGACCGAGAAAGAAAATCCGGATGGATTTCTCTCAATTCTCCTGTGAATTGACTGGTTAGCAGGTCGGCAGAGGCCGGTTTGTGCACCTGCAAGTTAAACAAACTAAAAGAAGAGCAAAATAAACCCAAATGAGGGAGGAATTTGATACCTTTCCCCAGTATGGTCGCCAATTTGTTGCACCCTTTTCGTCACCTTGGTGAGCAAATAAGAGGTGCTTACATACCCAGTTGGGTCTTGCTGAGCATGACAGCTGTAGAGGAAAGAGTTAGAGAAAGAAAAACAAAACTATAAACAAAAATACCAATGTTTTTAGGCTGATCTATTGATGAAATCAAAGAACAATGAAGAAAGGGGACTATGAGTCCCTTCTTCCTCCAAAGGAAGGCTCTTGGACCCTCACAAACTTGCTCTCCTTACAACAAGAAAAATAAAAATGGTGATGAAAGAACTCTTAGCACATCCACTCAATGGATAGGTGGATTGCTCAATGAAATGGTGCCAATGTGTTCTTGTCAAGGATGGAGTTCTTAAAACAATCTAGGTAGCATAACATTACATGAAATTCCTTGAGAAAATGAGGTTTCTTCATGGATTTTTATAGCATTGCATTGGATTATTGTGTAACTCCTTTGTAGTGTGAAAAGAGGCTCTTTAGGGATTTATTAGGTCTTTGACCAACCTACCATGCGGATTCAGCTCAGATTTGAGGGTCAAATCAACTTGGGAGCTGATCCATAAGTGGTTGGGAGGCCGACCACTTCAATAAATGCGTCGTTTAGCAGGTGCGCGGATTTTTGCGCTAATAGCCACGCATCGTGTGCGTATGCGCACATGGTACGTTTCTATTCCGTGCATGTGCACGCACGCCCAACTTCTGTAAAGCGCTCTTCAATTTTTCACTACTTTGTATAGTTTTTGACCTTTTTGGAATGCTGTGAAATAAATTCAGTGCCATGAATGACTTCATTACTATTTGATGATGCTGAGTTCTTGTCGCCATGTGCGGATGAAATTTCAGTGATAACAACATCTAAAATGACTTTTTGATTTACGCACGTTGCAGGTTGGGATGTTTGTGCAGTGCAGAGTCATCGCAGTCAAGCCTTAAGCTCGGCTGCGATAACCCTGTGTTGTTGTAGGCCACGATACAGGGTGGCTGCGAGGACCTCCACGTGCGGGTACCATGGAAAAATCAACCCAAAAAGCCATTATAACAAATGAAAAGGAAAAATGGATCCATGAAAAGTTGAAGGAGATTAAAATTACATGTTCTATAGAGACCATTTGCCAAATGATCAACTGTGCCTTCTACAATCCACAATGGAAGTTTGAGGTAGAAATGGGGTTTTGGAACAAAGTTTGGGTGGAGTAAAAATGGAATGGTAAAATGAAGTTTTTCCACAATTTTATTAACTTTTTACTTTTTCATTTTATATTTTATATTATTTTAATATACTTCACCTAAACCCTAGAGTTATAATGCTATTACAAGGGTTTGATCTTTCACAGGTGAGAAATCTAGGAGTGGAATATTGAACAAGGATATGCTTTTTGGTTTTCTTTTATACATTCATTGCATGTACTTATCCTTTTAGAATTTTTCAAGAAAAACTCCGAGCTTAGTTTTTGTTCTTTCTTGTGCTCATAAATCAATGAGAATGTAACTGAGTATAATTTTAGTGCTTTTTCAGACTTGTAAAAGTTATATGAAAAAGGAATCCCTTGGGGTTCCATTTAAGATCTTTTCAAACTCTCTAAACATGAAAAGATTGTCTAGCGACCTTGTTCTTTTCACACTCGTCAAAGTATTTGAATAAAAACATTGATGAACGGTAGGTTATCACTTTTGTGGTCTCAGTAGATTACCTTGCGAAAAAGGAACTTGTGGAGTCCTCTTTAAGTGTTTTTCAAACTCTCTAAACATGAAAAACCCATGAGTTTTCTCTCTTTGGACTCGTTAAACAAACATTGAAAGACTCATATGGGATTGAACCACTCCTTCTTGGGGTTCGTTAAAAATACTCGGAGGGACTCATCCAAAGGATGATCTTACATTAACTAGCATATGTTATCCTCCTCAAGCTTGTGTAAAAATAAAGAGGTACTCGCCAAAAATGGTGGGGGGAAATTTGGAAAGAAATGTGTCTCTGTATCCGTGTTAGTGGCAGTAATAGTTGGTAACATACCCAACCATCCACAGGCCAAGTACGCTACCTTCAATCCCTCCCTTGGACTTATTTATCTTGTGGATACCTTCTTTTGAATTTAAGGATGCATAAAATAAGAGAATTAACAACATGCACAACAATATGCAGCAAACATGCATAATCTAAGATTCAATTAAATGATAATTAAACACACAGTGGAATACATTCATACACATATAATAATATCACAACAAAGAGCACTTATCTTTATAAAAGGGTGACACCAACTAGCTGCAGACCAAGGACGTTCCACCCAACTGTAGACACCACTACTCCAAGTCTCAACAACACTGTCATCCCCGAGCTAGGGATATGAATCCACAAGGATGGTTTCAGAGTGTACTTGGGTTCCCAAACTAGTCAACTCTTAATATCTAACATGTTTCCCAGCACCCACAACAATCCAAGTACCTAGCCCTCTTCTACACAACCTGTGGCACCCGAGAGAATGGACTTCCACCCTTCTCTGCCATGCAGTCCCTCAGGTAGTCCTTCTCCTTCCTTCCAGGGCCTCTAGCACAGATGGTCCATAATATATATGATGGAACTCTCAGGACTCACATCTGTGATAAAAGAAGAGTATAGGCCTATCCACTTCATGCATGCAATCCCCAGGTCACATATGGATCACACCAGCAACCACAACAACCAACTATCATGTGGCTAATTCTTTAGCATATTGGTTTCCCTTCTCGAGCCAAGACGTAGATGGGGATGGATCAATGGAGGAGTCAGGGGATGCATGGGAGTGCGTGAGGGAAAAAAATGAGTGAAGGTAGAGGAAATCAGCTGAGAAGCCATCAGTCGAACCCCCCCATCAGACCATAGTCAGGTTTAAGTAACTTTGTGGGGGAAATCAAGAACCTCCTGGCCTTCCCCAAGAATATCTCGTAATCGATCCCCTCCCTTAGAAAAAAGGGTAATTAGAATAGGAATAAACATTTAGCCTCTCAAGCCCCATCTCTTGTGGAATCATATCCCCCTATAACTCTAGTCCTTTTCCATCTAGTAGCCAACGATGTCATTATTATTAATAATGATCAAAACATTACATTTCTTGGGCACATTAGCCTTTTAATAATTGTTTGGGAATTCTATCCTCTTAGCATTGAAACAATACATTATTTAAAAATGGGGGTTCAAAACCTGGGGTGTTACATCCCCTCCCCCTTATTTTGGCACTGTCCTCAGTGCATCTACAAAAAAGTGATCAACATCTTAAATTTATTCAAAATGTTGTGGGTACACTGCCTGCATGGCATATCCATGCTCCCAGGTAGCATCTTTAGGATCGTAGCAGGTCCACTAAACTTTTAAAAGCTCTATAACTCGATTATGAAGCATTTTGACGTTTTTGTCCAATACCTGCACTGTCTGAACATGAAAGTCTCCCTCCATCTATACCTGAATAAAATGTCAATCAATAACATGGCTAGGATCATGTACATATTTATTTAGTAAAGATACATGAAATACATTATGCACATTCATGGAAGAATGAAATGCAAGCATGTATGCAATTGGACCTATTATGTCCAATATTTCAAATGGACCACAAAATCTGGCTACTAGCTTTGTACAACTACCCAATTTCAAAGACATTTTCTTGGGCTTCACTTTCAAAAGTACATGCTCCCCTACTTTAAATTCTCTAGTTGTCATGCTCCTGTCTGCATAAACTTTCTGTCTATCCTGAGTTGCCTTTAAATTTTGCTTAATCTTGATCACATGGTCTTCCATGTCCTTGAGAAACTCTATCCCAAGTACCACTCTATCTGTTGGGTTGTCCCATCTCACTCAAGTATTTCATTTCCTACCATACAAGGCTTCAAATGGGCTCATTCTCAATGAAGCTTGATGCCCATTTTTATATGCAAACTCAACCAAGTGTAAGTATTCTTCCCACTTAGATGGCTTATCCATCACATACATTCTCAGCATGTCTTCAATTATTCGATTGACCCTCTCTGTTTTCCCATCTTTATGGGGATGATATGTTGTGATAAAGTTTAGATTTATGCAAAATAATTTAAACAATCCCATCCAGAAATTGGAGGTAAACTTTGTATCTCTATCCGAGACAATTGTCCTAGGTATCCCATGCAACCTAGCAATTTCCTTCATGAAGATTTCTGCAATATTAGTCATTGTATGTGTTGTATTCATAGACACAAAATGAGAAGCCTTCATTACTTTGTCAACCACCACCATGATTGAATCATGCTTCTTATTTGTTCTGGGTAATCCTATGATTAAATACATGGTGATCAATTCCCATTTATTCTCTAAATTGGCAATGGTTGCAGCAAACCCGCTGGGTGCATATGCTCAACCTTTACCTTCTGACATTCCATACATCAAGAGATGTAATCAACAACATCCTTCTTCATTCCCAGCCAAAAGAACTGGCTTCTTATTGCTGTAATTGTTTTCTGGTAACCGGGATGTCCAGCATAAGGAACATCATGTATTTCCTTAAGTAACACATTCCTCAGTTCTTTGGAACTAGGAACATAGATTCTATTTTTATGCATGAGTAATCTGTCTTCCTCTATCTCATACTCCTTTATTTTTCACTGTACATCTCCTTGTTGTAAGTTTTCTTTTACCTGTAGGTAATGTTGATCTGTAAAAGGACCATCTAATTAAATTCTTCTCTTCCAGTCTGACTGATGCATACTGATAGTAGTATCATGCATGAGATGCAGTCTTCTACTAAGTGCATCAACAACTTTATTCTCCTTTCCTTTGATATGCTTGATATCAAAGTCATATTCACTTAAAAATTCCATCCATCTTGTTTGCCTGACATTCAAGGTTGGTTGTTCAAAATGATACTTTAGGCCAAAGTGGTATGTTCTTAATTCTAATTTCTTCCCCATGAGATAATGCTTCCACATCCTTAAGGCATTAACAATGGCAACAAGTTCCAAGTCATGCATGGCATAGTTCCTCTCATGTTCCTTAAGATTTATGGACTTGTATCCAATGACATGTCCATTTTTTGTGAGGACTCCCCCAAGTCCTTCCTTACAAGCATCTTTACATACCAAAAAATTTTCGTTTGGGTCAACAATATTTAACACAGGTGCACTAGTAAGTAATTCCTTCAAAAGATTAAAATTCTTTTCACATTTGAGGTTCCATTCAAATTTATTTCCCTTATTTTGCAAAGAAGTGATGGGATGAGCAATCTTAGAGAACCCTACTAGGAACCTTCTATAGTAGCCAACTAATCCCATAAAATATCTGATGTCTGACACATTTCTGGGTGTTTCCCATCTTCTAATGGCTTCAATCTTCTCTAGATCTATTGCTATACCCTGCCTTGAAATAATGTGTCCCAAGTAATGGATCTTCCTTTGATAAAAAAAACACTTACTTAGCTTGGCATACAACTGATGTTCTCTCAACACTTGCAATACCAATCTTAAGTGATGTTCATGCTCCTCTTCAGACTTGGAATAAATAATTTTTTGATCCAGGAATACTATGACAAACTTGTCCAAATAATTTCTGAATATGCCATTCATTAAGCACATGAAGACAGTTGGTGCATTGGCCAGTCCAAATTTCACCACTACAAATTCATAATTCCCATACCTGGTCCTAAAGGTTGTCTTATGAATGTCTTGTTCCTTGATTCTTACCTGATGGTATCCTACCCTCAGATCAATCTTTGAAAATATCTTTTCTCCTCTTAGCTAGTCAAAGAGGTCATCAATTCAGGGTAGAGGATACATTTTTCTTTATAGTGTACTTGTTCATCTGTCAGAAGTAAATACAAAGCCTTGAGGTTCCATCCTTCTTTTTGACAAAAACTACGGGCGCTCCCCAAGGTGAAACACTTGGACGTATACACCCTTTCTTCAACAATTCTTCCCACTACATTTGTAATTCTTTTAACTCTAGTGTTCTCATTCTGTAAGGTGTTTTTGACACCGGGGAATCTCCTAGCACTAAGACAATTGAGAAATCTATCTCCCTTCTTGGTGGAAATCCGGGTATTTATTGGAATACATCTTCAATTTCCTATATCACAAAGAAATATTCAAGGCTTGGCCCCTTTGTATTATCTAGATCTTCCACATGAGCTGCATATAATTGAAATCCTTTCCTAAAACATCTTTTCAAATGTAAGGATGAAATCTCTCTTATAGAGATGGGTCTTGGAACTCCTTTCAAATGCTCTGTTTTCCATCTCCATCAAGACATGCAAATTTCTTGTTATGACAATCTAGGACAGCATGATGCTTGTCCAAACCAATCCATGCCAATCAAAACATCATAAGACCCCAATGGTATGATATTTAGATCAATACTATTATTCAATCCATTAAGACTTATGGAACAACTTGTGACCATATCATGGATTCATCTTTTGGTTTCAGTGGCTAACTGAACCAAACTTTCTTTTCCAAGTTTAATTTTCTCCAAATGTAATCTATCCACTATCTTAGGATCAATGTAGCAATGACTTTCTCCTAAATCAATCAAAATAGCAACAGGTTGATTTATGATCTTACCTTCCACCTCGAGCATATTGGAATAGTACTCTGCTTTTCGATTATCTAAAGGTGCATAGATTCTTCCCATATCTTTGACTGTTGTAGCCTCTTGGATGTTGTGCACAGTCTTCAATCTATCCTTTATGTGTGGGAAATCCTTGTACAGGTGATCTTCCTTGCATCCCCAACATTGTATTAGTGGTCTGCCCCTTTTTCCCATGGGATCTTCCTTCTTGAAATATCCCTTAGCATAATGATCTTGATGATTTTTATCAGGCTCATTCCTATTGAAGGGAGGTTTGAATCCTTTCCTCCTCTGATAAGACTTCACATTTTTCGTGTCCTTCCAATATTTTTGCAGGGATTCTTTTCCCTGACCTTTCTCATACATGTACTTATCCTTCCTGATGGCCTCAGTCAAGGTCTTGGGTTCATCATACTTGATATTTTCCTTATAAAAGGCTGGCAATCCACTTAGAAATCTCTGTATTTTCACTTTCTCATCACCAATGAACTTGACATACTTCAACAATACCAAGAACTTCTTCTCGTACTCTACCATAGTCTTGATTTCCAACCTAAGTTCAAAGAACTCCTACATTTTCTTGTCATAGAAATGCTCTAAGTGGTACTCCTTATGGAAGTACTTCTTGAACTGCTTCCAAGTGATCCCACTTTCATTAACATGTTCTACTTGTTTCAGTTGGTCCCACCACAGTGTAGCTTTCCTGTGCAAGTGGTAGGTGGCAATATTGGCTTCCATATTTGATGAATAGTTATTCAGCTGAAAATATCTCCTCAGCCCAAGAAACCATGATTCAACATCATCTTCCATTTCCCTTTCACCATCGAAGGAAGGTGGCTTGATATTCCTCAGCTCTCCTTGCAAACTATCTATCTCTTGTTTCCTTCTTTGGTGTTTGACAAGAGACACCTATGGACTTCTTATGATATTATTCGATGTGTAAAAATTTATTTTTTAGTAAGGAGGTGAGTGGTGTCTATGAGCTTTATATCACTTCTGGACTAACCAACTATTCCATGATCATCTCTTCTTTCATGACACCTGTCTTCTTCCTCTTGTCTTGAGTTCGATCCCTTCTTTGTTTGCCTCTGCAACTAATTTAATCAATGGAACACTCAAGCATTTATCTGACTTTTCTATCTCATTAGTCTCTCATTGTCTTCTTTGTAGCTCTGCACTTCTATCTTCAGGCTTCTTACTGTCTCTATTAACATTTCTTGTTCTCCTTCTCCCTTGCATCCATTGGACTCTGTCTCTGCACTATCAACTCTGGTATTCTGGATTTCGGCCTCCTTATCACGATTGGAGGCTCCCTCACCTTCTTCCATTTCCTCAATATGCATCTTGAGCTGACGTGCTTAAGCCCCTCAATTCTAAAAAATGTGCAAGTGACCATTTTGTTAGAATGATGCATAAGATAAACAAAAATTGCCAAACCATGCTACAGGTATATATATATTTTTTGTTCATGGAGATCATATCCCCATTCTTCGAAAATAACAACATCCTATTATGCTTGGATGACATGTAATTTTTCCCTATGCAGGAACTTCCTTAAAACCACTTCCCAGGTGACCACGATTAGGAACCGTGGCTAAATCCTTCCTCGACACTTTTCTGTCTCGGAGACAACCAATTTGGCCCTTATCCCTTCTTCCCTCAGCAATCAAATTGCATGTGACCATGACCATGACCCTACACTTAGCCAAAAAAGAGCTTGTCTAGAGCTTCGGGACTTCGTAACCTTCAACCAGGACGAGATCAACAATCCTTATCTGTTGGTTGTGGAGCCTGATTATCTTCCTGATTTATAGGTCTTTTACTTTCAACCATGTTTATACCCCATGAAGTATTTACACCCCAGAAGTATGTACACTCTTCCATGCGGGGGAGTGCATAGGGGGGTACCCCCTTTGCGGGGTCTAGGGGGCCTATCCCCTTGGCTGGGGGTCTGGGGGCAAGCAGGCCCCCAACAGCGGTTCGGGGGCGAAGCCCCCGAAGAAAAAATTTCCTTGTAAAAGTATATTGTAATTTCATTGTAAATCTGGACCGTTCATTATAAGGTTGCAGATCTAACGATAGAGATTGTGTTAGGTTTTTTTTCCCTAGAAGGCAACCATCTTTTATGAGGGAAATGTATCGCGGCTATGGATGATGGTGAATATTGTATTCTAAGAGAGGAGACTATGAGAGAAATAAGAGGAAGTTACAACGGGTTATGCTGTAGGTTGTATCCCTTCATTTGCTGGATAATAAAAAAGGAAGGACCTGGCACTTTCTCTGGTGGACGTAGCCCACACTGGGTAAACCACGTAAATCTGTGTCTCTCTTTTATTGTGTGTCTTCTGTGTTTTGTTTCTGTATTTGTTTTATTTTATTGCTCTGTGGTCCTGTTTTTCTAACAATTGGTATCAGAGCGTAAGGTAACTCGCAGGAAAAGAGGGTTACTGGTTCGAGTGGGAGCAATATCGGAAGATGGAAAGTTTAGGGTCGATAAATTTAACAGCCAAAACTACCAGTTATGAAATATGCAGATGGAAGACTATTTATATCAGAAGGATCTATTCCTACCATTGAGTGGAGTAGAGTAGCAAAGAAGCTGACGGCCATGAAGGATGAAGAATAGGAGATTCTTGACAGAAAGGCTCTAGGAACGATATGGCTGAGCCTGGCAGCGTCGGTGGCTTTCAATATTTCGAAAGAAAAGACAACGAAGGGTTTGATGGATGCATTGGCCAAATTGTATGAAAAACCCTCGGTGTCGAATAAGGTATTTCTAATGAAGAGATTATTTAATATGAAGATGTCAGAAGGTGTGTCTATTGCAGATCATTTAAACGAATTTAATACGGTTACTAATCAACTAAGTTCTGTAAAAGTGGACTTTGATGATGAGATTAGGGCTCTTCTAATCTTGTGCTAATTGCCAGAAAGTTGGAATGGCTTGGTCATGGCTGTAAGTAACTCTGTCTTTGGTTCAAATACTTTAAAATTTGATGATGTTGTTGGTGTTATCCTTAGTGAGGAAACGCGACAGAAAAGAACAGGTGAGACATCAGGAAATGCGTTGAACATGGAGAACAGGGGAAGACAAAAGGATAGAGGAAAGGGCTCAAGAAACCGCGAAAATTCTAGGAAGGGCAGATCCAAATCCAGACTTGGAAAGATAGAGTGTTGGAATTGTGG
>ML806794.1:51520-63048 GCA_009831015.1 Picea engelmannii | reverse complement strand
ATCCCTTCATTTGCTGGATAATAATAAAGGAAGGACCTGGCAATTTCTCTGGTGGACGTAGCCCACACTGGGTGAACCACGTAAATCTATGTCTCTCTTGTATTGTGTGTCTTCTGTGTTTTGTTTCTTCATTTGTTTTATTTTATTTCTCCGCGGTCCTGTTTTTCTAACATTATCCTCCTTTACAATCAATGATCGAGATCCACTTCGGAACTTCACACTTTAGAAGTTTCAACTTTCGACCTACTCTTTCCTCCGTAGTACCCTGTACTTGAAGTTTAGAATCAGGCTCCATGCATCCTCCTCAAATCAATGGCTCTAGTTCACTTTGGGACTTCGGCCTTTAGAAGTTTCAACTTTTATGTTTGCTTCCTTCTGGAACACTTCTAACTAGAGTTCACAATCTGTCGACGCATTTCCTCCTGCAGATCAATGACTATGAATTGTATTGGCTCTTTGGGCTTCATAAGTTTCAAACTTCCCTCCTACACGTTCTCGCAGAGTGCTTTCACCCGAAGTCAATGATCCTTCAACGTGGGTCCTATGGAATCAATGGTCGATATGTACTCCGACCTTTTGGAGTTTTCGACCCAACGTAACATGTCACTTCTTTCCCTTCTGGACTTCTTAGTCTCTGGACTGCATGATCGTGGTGAAATACTAGCAGCAGACACGTGGTCCAATCAAGAGGGTGACACGTGTCAAGTTCTAATCAACTTTTCAATATTTCAAACACTCAAATATTACTGACATGTCGCATACATCCCATGTGTCCATGTCATCCTAGGTGACGCTCGTAAGTCACATCACTTCGTGGATTCCAGGGTGCACATCACCTCTAGGTGACATCATAATGCCCCATCACTTCATCTCTTCGGGCTCGAAATCTTAGAGAGTTTTCAAACTATCACACTTCCAATTATCTCGAACTCTAGATTCTTGAACTGGCCAATCTATCGCCACGTGTCCTCCTAGATCGGACGACCAATATTCACTTTGCGTATTCACCTGGATTCCACAGATCTGCACCACATGTCATCCTTAATCTGACAGTGTAGGCTTACTTCGGGTCTCCAGACTTCGGATATATCAAACTTCAACCTTTTTACTTGAAAATATTTTTATCCAAAGCCCACAATCCTCTAACGTGTGTCCCTTGCTGATCGACAACTATGATACTTCAGTACTCTAGACTCCGGAAATATCATATTTCAAAACTTATCTAGCCCCATTGGATTTCATCTAAAGCCTTGGATCTGGTGAAGCATGGCTCTTGGTAGATCAATGGCTGAGATCCTTTCAATTCTTCAGGTTTCAGAACTTTCAAACTTCAAACCCCTTCCTCGCTCACTTTTTCCCAGAGCATTTTATCAGGAGCAAGGGATCGATGGATGCATGTCCTCCCACAGATTGATGGTTCCCAGGCTACTTCAACTCTTCAGACGTTTGTCACTCAAGTACCAGTATGTCACATCACTGCATGCTTTTTAAATTGCGTGGGCACGCATCGACGGTTTGGGGTAACCCACTTTTATCCCCACAATTCTCCTTACACTGACACGTAACCTCTCAGGGAAACCGTGGTTTGGATTGCAGGATTGCCTTGGGAAATTAACTCTCATGAAACTCGGTTCCCCACAATTCCTGTTGGTCGTTGATCTTTCTCTCCAATGGGATCTGACGGTCGTGACCTTAACCTTGCTTCCTTTTCATCAGACAACCCTTGTTCACCTGTCCTCTGATCAAATGATCCTGGATCTCTATAGATCCTGCAATGGAGATCAGTCCTGAATTCAAAAGGAATGGTCACGTTCCTTCGAACCCTTATAGAGGATCTATGAAGTTTTGTCTCCTGTATAGCTTCTGCCACGCCATTCCTCTTGACCTTTTCAATTTCACAGTCAGAGTTTGATCTCAACCACTAGACTCCGACTAACAGACCTGGCCCATATCGACCTGATGTATCAACCTGAAGCCATGATACCAATATGTAACATACCCAACCATACATAGGCTGGGTACACTACCTTCAATCCCTCCCTTGGACATATTTCTCTTGTGGATACCTTCTTTTGAATTTAAGGATGCATAAAATAAGAGAATTAACAACATGCATAACAATATGAAACAAGCATGCATAATCTAAGATTCAATTAAATGATAATTAAATATGCAACAGAATACATTCATACACAGATAATAATATCACAATAGAGAGAAATTATATTTATAAAAGGTGACACCAACTGGCTGCAGACCAAGGACGTTCCACCCAACTATAGACATTACTTCTCCAAGTCTCAAGAGCAGTGTCACCACCTAACCAGGGCTATGAATACACAAGGACGGTTCCATAGTGTACTTGGGTTCCCAAACCAGCCAGCTCTCAATATCTCACAGGTTTCCCAGAACCCAAAACAATCCAAGTACCCATCTCTCTTTTACCCAGCCTGTGCCACCCGAGAGAATGGACCTCCACCCTTCTCTACCATGTAGTCCCTCTGGCAGTCCTTCTCCTTCCTGCCAGGGCCTCTAACACAAATGGTCTAGAATCTCAATGCTGGAACTCTCACGACTTATAGTTGTGAGAAATTAAGGGTACAGTACCATGCATTGTAGACATCCAAGCCCCAGGTCATGGCTAGATCACACCAATGACCATGAAAACCAACTATATCATGGATAATTCTTCATCATCTCAGTTTCCCTTCCCGAGCCAAGATGCAAATGGGGATGGATCAATGGAGGAGTTAGGGGGTGCATGGGAGTGTGTGAGGTAAAAAATGATTGAAGGTACAGGAGATCAGTGGACAAGCGATCATTCAAACCCCCCCATCAGACCAGAGGCAGTTTTAAGTAGCTTCGTGGGGGAAATCAGGAAACTCCTGGCCTTCCCCAAGAAGCTCTCATAACCGATCCCATCCCTTAGAAAAACTGGTAATTATAATAGGAATAAACATTTAGCCTTTCAATCCCCCTCTCTTGTGGAATCATATCCCTCTATAACTCTATTCCTTGTCTGTCTAGCAACCAACGATGTCATTATTATTAATAATGATCAAAACATTACATTTCTTGGCAACACTGGCCTTTTAATAAATGTTTTGGGACTCTGGCCTCTCAACATTATAACAATACATTATTTAATAATGGGGTTTCAAAACTTGGGGTGTTACATAGTTGTTCTTGATCATGACACACCCCTCCATCGTTGAATTCGGGCTGGGAAACACATCTATCTCTCGTTTGAACATCTGCAAGTCCATATGTTGGGTCCTCCTTGAGTCAATGCTGCCAAGACCATTTTCGTGTAATTGATATGTTCAAGATAAGTCTAACCTTAATAAGTCTCCTATTGAGTCGACCATTTGCAGTTATAAATTTTCTACCATGTCGACCTTCCTTGTGTCAGTTTTGAATCACTTCATACTCTGATCTACCTCAAATATGTTACTTATTTCATGTCATTGATGGGGGATACATCAAGGCCCTCCTGTGACGAGTTATTTCCTATCGAGTTCAATTCATTATCTAGGAACAAGACTTAGAAATCATTCAGTACCTTAGAGCTTGCTTGCCTCAATGGCAGGTTTCTTCGCTTTCAACAATGGGTTTCACATCATTGACCCTTGATTGAGAGATTCCATCGAGTGTTTGAATTCAACTCATTTATTCACATTTATTGTATTCTATTGGGGTACCTTGGGAGTCATTGAAATCAATGGTGATTTCCCTCGCACTTGTTAACGGTTTTCATCATTGACCAGTAATCAACTGGTTTCTACCATGTTCGACTTCAACAATTGTAATCACATGGTTAGATTCGTACTTAGGGACAATAGAATTGAATACCCTGGATCACCCCATTCTAGTCCAGTTTGCAACAGAGTATTCATGATTTATATTGACACATAGATCCACTTTGTATGTCTCGTGGCTATGTCCGAATTTGAATTCTTTAGAGCATAGATCCATAGTGTATTCTGGGTGGCTATGTCAATTCACCTTGACATGGGTCCACAGTGTATATTTAGTGGCCATGACTCATTTAACATTTTGTAATATGAGTATGCGAATTCCTACCTCAGACAATGGAATATTATGTTGATGCTTGACTGTTTGCAGGTTCTCGATTGATGTGCTCTTTGTTTCCAACACACACATTCTACAAAGTATTTCGGCACTTGAGAGTTCCAACCTCATACTTTGGGGGGCATTCTATTACACATTATTTTGGTCATCTTGATGATCCATTGACAATCATGTGTTCATGTTCCCAAAAGAGCCTATCTTTATGAGAAAGGTGACTAACTTCTTCTTATCAAAAACCCTATTAAGGAAGGTTGTCGCAGGCTGCGACAATTCCTGGTCATTGCCCTCTGCTATACAACTGGCATGTGATGTCTCTGCAGGCTCCTCTATAGCTAGGTTTAAATGATGTCAAGAGGCTAATAAAAGGTTGAACTTCATGAAAGTTCTAGAAGGGGATCTTCTAGAAGATGAGGTGGAATCTGTATGGTTGGGATCCTACTCACTTCTCTGATTTAGTGGGATCATCCTATTCTCTTCAACCATGTCTCTCTCCCTTATATAAAGAGGGATTTCCCATGGAAAAGTATAAGGTTAGTGAAGGTTGATTCAATCAAGATTATTATTGAATAGGATAAGAATTGGATGAGGAATTCTACTTCAGTTCATACCGGAGAGCTTCATTTCAGTTTATCAAGTCATTGTGGATCTTCTTCATTCAAGGATTGGAGCAAGCATGTGTGTTGGATCAAAGGGTCATCGGAAGGGGACCTTGCAACATCAGGTCTTTGGTTGTAATATCCACTTTCATTTTAATATGATACAATGATATGTTTCTTTCCCATAAAACTTGCTTTGTTTTATTGTATGATTCCTTGATCACATGCATAACTTCTCGTTGAGTATATTGTAATGCTTTCACTTTGGTTGGCTTGTGTTCCCTTGCAAATCCAATATCAAAGGAGCACTTGAGTGGAGCTAGGATGAAATTGGAAAGAGGAAGCGATATTTAAACAATATGTTTCTCATCTCTTTTTAGATAGTCAACTCAATGATTAGTGCTTAGAGAAAGCGTCATTTTTTGTTTTGTTCTAGATCTAGGTGGATCTAGGGAGATCTGTTTATGTCTGCATTTACCGATAATTCCCATAACAGAAAGAGATGTCAAGTCTTGTGATAATGCATCTAATATCCAAATAATAGATAATGAAATATGTTCCTCTAGTGATCAAAGTGAGATAAATGCATTTTCACCAGAAATTGGCAGTACAAATTTCGAAAATATTTCATTAGAAAAGAACACAACCAATTCATAGAAAAGACAAAAAGGCCAATGGGACATAGGGAGAGGATTCCAACTATATTGGGTCTCAAAATTTCCATTTATTGAACCATTATCTCCGAAAAATGAGAAAGAGAAACCAAAAGTTAGATGCAATATATGTAGTTGGAAACTTGGCACGCCAACGACATTTCAGATGAAGTTAGATACAATTGAGAAGCATGTAGGAAAGGTGTATGAAAATAAAATTGTATATGGCGAGGATAAATCCATTGTTAGATGGAAATCTTATGAGGAATGTCGACATGTCAAATATGATGATGAATATAATGAATATTTAATAAGTAAGAAAAAACGTGAGGTAGGTGGAGGAAGTATCACATCTCTATTAAAAAATATGATGGAAATAATTTTTTTATCCAAGACAATTCAATTAACCGTTGTATTTCACATCTTATCTAAAGGGCATCCTATGACAGATTATTCAGATTACATGAAGTATCTATCTCTTCTTCAAATGCCAAAATTTCCATATTCTCATTGGTATTTAACGAGTGGTTGGGAATGGGCAAAATATCTAGCTCAAGTAGAAAAGGATGATATGAAAGAGAAGATTGCAAGTGCTAGGTTGTTGTCATTGTCTTTGGATGAGGTTACAACTATTGATAATACTTCATGGATTTGTATGAGTATTTATTTGGTTAATGACCATATTAGGCATTCCTATCTACTTGGGGTTCATAAAATGAAGGAGAATTCTACAACTGAAAATATTTATGAACTTGTGAATAATAGTTTGAAGGAATTGGTGGTATGGATCATTTAATGATCGCAAAAAAGTTGGTATGTGTTAGAGTGGATGGAGCATCAATAATGCAAGGACAAAGGAATGGCCTTTGTGTTAGACTACAACTATAAACTTCACCATATATGTTGATTATTCATTGTATGGCTCATAGGATGAATCTTTCATTTAAAATAGTAAGCAAGTTTCCATCAGTTTCAAAAGTTGAAGATCTTGTGTGAGAGGCTTATGCATATTTTTCTCGTATTCCAAAACAATTTTCAGAGTTTAAAAAATTTGTTGACGATGATACAAATGGAAACAAGATATTAAAATATGTTGATACAAGATGGATCTCAATGAATGGACCAACTCAAAGATTATTTAGTGAGTAACAATCCTTGGTAGGGGTGATGTATGAACATCGCTTTAATGTAGATAAAGCTCAAGATATTCTCCTTCGACTAACTGACATAGAGACATTATTAACATTGGTTGGAATTCTTCCTATGCTAGATAAAATGAATGTCCTCATGAAAATGTCTCAAAGTCACACAATGTATATTGCAGAATACACAAATGCAAGAAAATTTGCATGCCTTTCATTGGATAATTTGTATATGATGCAAAATTCTTTCGCAGGTCCATGGTTTGTAAATTGGACTACGATCATTAATATAGAAAATACTAAAAATTATTTGAAGTTTGATGAAAAAGGGATATTATGTATGGAATTGCGCAGGTATATGGTTCCTTTTCATTATATTGATAAGACAGGATGAACCAACAAAAAGCGCCCTGTGTCAAGAGACCTATTCGACAATGTTTTCATTTCAGTGAGACGCAACTTGATAGAAATTGCAATGTCATTGTCATCGGAGATAAGAGAACGATTCCCTCAAGATGAATTGTTGGAGGCCATTTCTGTGGTGTACCTTGAATATTGGAAAAAATTGAAATGTCAACCTACTTTAAAACGTGACTTTTTGGAAAAATTAAATACTTTAGTGGACCACTTTTGCAAGAAGGTCAAGATACATGGAGAACGGGTTGAAGGTATTTTGGATCAATGACAATTGTTTCAACAAGCCACATGCTTCATTGAAAAATGTGGAATCAATTCCACACTTTGGAGAATCCTCTAGAATATCATGCAATAACAATATTATGGACTATTTAAGGTGCTAGCCAATACTTACATGAAAACATATCCGAATATATCAAATTAGTGGATTTGTGTCAAACCATGATTTTGGGATCAGTGGAGGATGAGAGAATGTTTAGTGCACTATCATTTTTGAAGTCAAATATGAGGAACAAGCTTGATAAAGATATGGATATATTTTTAAGATTATATGTAACAAAGTATGACATTGCCACTTTTCCATATGAAAGAGCACTAACTCTTTGGCCATGAGATTGTGATAGAAGGGGAGAAAACAATAAAAAAAGTTTCTCTAATGAACTTGATACGTAACATAATTATTTGGAAGCTCATAATGATAGTCCATATGGAGAGGGTCTTCTTCATAATAAAGAAAATGAGCACCAAGATGAGAACTGGGAAATTCATATACTGTAAGATTTGATCTAATCCAATATATATGAGGGCCTAGGGGACACTTATTTCGATATATGTGTTCCATTGGTGGTGCAAGAAATAGTGAATGGAATAGCACAGATGTGATTATTGTGATACGCTCTTCCTCTATTTTTGGAGTAGGTTGGAAATTCTTTATCATAGCAAGATTACTATATGCCAATTTGAGGATGCATTTTAGGTAACAATAGGTTCTATAATTTATATTTTGTGTTTTTCATTGTAACTTTGGAGCCACATTTTCTTGATGAAAATTATTTTAAGACTGATGTTTTGATATTTAACTATTACATTGTCTCTTTCTTGTATGTGACAGGAAATGAAGTTGGAATTTGATGAAGATGGGACCTATCTCTTCACATAGATAGTGTCCTAGTATCAAAGGCTAGATACCTGATTTAACAAGAATTCCACTAAGCAAGAATGAGATCATTCAAGTAAATGAAATTTCTTTGATGTATTTCTCTAATATGTTGATAAATTTTAATGGTTTGTTTGTTTGTAGCATTTTGGAGCATTTTGTCAAGTTTGGAATTTTGTGCTTATTTTGGTTAAAAATGTGTTAGGCCCTTGAATGCTTCTAGTTCTGATTTTATGTTTGATTGAACCTTTTGTTATGGAATGATTGGCTTCAACTGATTTCCATTGAGTCAAGGGTTTGGGTTAAAGTTAAAGACCTTTGTTGAGTAAAAAATTGTTTTTCATCTTTTTTCATGACATTTATTTCAGAAACATATGGTCTTAGTATTAATATATTCCTTTAGTTATTTTGTGGGCACTCAATGTGTTCTCCATAATTATGATTTTTCTTAAATATGTTTGATGGTCAACAAAAGATTTTTTTATTTCCTTTCATTTTTTGGCATGACTTGGGCATATTCACCTTTTAGGATCTACTATGTTTATTTTGTATTTTATTTGAAAAGACTCATTGATTATTTAGAAAGGGAAATGATCTCTACTTAGATAAGTGAAGTGAAAAATGGTATATGCACTAGGTTCCTATGTGTACATCATAGGAAACCTATTAGCATGAGACCGACATTCCTCTAATGCAATTATACTTTCATAAATATGGTGGTTGAATTTCAGATTCCATAAAGCATGCTATGCAAACCCCTTTGTTGATTGGATAAATACCTCCATTACCCATACTTACTACCACTTACCTTGAAAACCTCCATTCCATACCATGAATAACAACACACATTGTCTTGTTTGTTTGTTAAAGTTTGCTTGATTGAAATATTAGTCTCTACTACATCAATGAATTGATGTTTAAGGTAGTGATGGTTGTATTACTCTTCAAAGAATCAATGTTAGGCCAATTACCAACACTATGAAGGTGGAAGTGAATGAAGGATAAGCATGATTCATTATTACACAAGAGTACACGAGAATCACATCAAGGTAATCCCATGAAAGTTTTGAGTTTAAATTTACATTTTCTTGCATATTTATCAATGATTATGAATGCATCATGTCATTGATTTAGGTGTTATATGAATGACTTAGTGAGATATTGGGATACAAATGTTTACATGGAGATTTATCTTACTTGGTAGCATAGGCTTAGGAACTTTCCTGAATCATTTGTCCTTTGAAATTGTTGATGAAAAGTGTTTATGTCAGCTCATGCATTGGTATTGTCAATGAATTCTAGTTGTACTCCTTCTCATCCAATGACTAATCTTGCTTATGTATCTTCCCTCTCTTTAGTGGTTGGTGAATCACTCTGAAATGATATCGATTAGTTTTATAATTGTTGTCATTTACACATGTTTTAGTCATTGTAACCTTGAATATTGCAAGAAGTCTTTCATCAAAAGCATCAATATTACCACAATCACATGTGGTGTCATGATCAGGTGTTATTCTTAGTTCTTTTCTTAGCTCATGGACTAAGAAGTATTTCATCAAAAACATAAATATTACCACAGTCATCTGTGGTGTCATGATCATATGTTATTCTTATTTCTTTTCTTAGAATTCAATGAAGAATCAGCTGCAGACACTACAAAGAATTGTCAAAAGTCAGGAAGAACACAAAACGATTTGTTTTCCAATACCTTATAGCCTGACAACATCAAGTCAAGAATATATTACAATATATATTCTGTGGTCATATCCAATAGGTAAGTTCGACATCTCAGATACCTCATTATATATTTTGTATAGAACATTCTGTAAATTGTAGATTTGGTCCTCTTATGAGCTTGAGAACAACAAACACGTAATTGCAATCTTCAAGAAAACACGATGTTAACAATGACTCAAACTAAAAGTACCAAAGATTTGAAATCCAAACTCAATTAGTTCAGTCTTATTTAGGCATGTATACCATTCTCATTCCCATTTGAGAAACAACTAGGAGGTGGATTCCTTTTCATAAAACCATTAACCATGAGGAATTTTATGACTGAAATCTGAATGTTGATGCTATTGTTGGAGAAAATTCTATTTTTGACACACTAGTTCAGTGGGAGTTAACTGACTAGTTCTATTTTAGACTTTCTATTTTTACCATCGCTATTATGCATGCATGCATTCCTAAGGAAAGCTAACTTCTTGATTGTTTTTCTTAATTATGGAATGCTTTCCCCTATATATGAGTGTATTCCACTCATTCATTGTATCATATTGATCATGATCTATGTATCAATCATCAACTCATTGGAGTAGTGAGAATATATTTTCTCATTCTTCCATATTAAATCTCTCTTCCTTTCTTGATAAGCTTTGTTTTTAATTTCTTTAGCTAGATCTCCCGTGTAGGTTTCCATGAAACAATGACATGGTATAAGAGCTATGCTACTTGGAGCAAACTAGACAAACTAAAGAATAAATAAAATTGGGGTTTCAGTGAGCTAAATTCATGGTCGTACCTTTCAGCAGTTATTCCTCCCAAAATATTACGTTTTTGAGGAAATGACTCACATAAAAGTAAATCGAGCCATTTTGGAAGTGGGTTTTCAACCATTTGGCAAGATCCATCACTGTTTTCTCAGAACGTAAGCCACAAGATAGCCTCCTAAGATTGATACGAATCCGTGGCCGTATCTTTCTACATTCATTGCTCCCAAAATATTACATTTTGGAGGAAATGACCCTCATGGAAAGTAAATCGGGCCATTTTGGAAGTGGTTTTACAACCGTTTGGCGAGATTCTTCATTGTTTGCTCAGAAATTAAGTCGTAATATCATCTCCTGAAACTGATACAAATTTTCACTTAAAGTGCCCTTTCTACGGTGATTTATTAATTTTTCACTTGCAGATTGAAAGTAAATTCTTAGGGGTTCTTAGAAACTATGGGAGATATGGATAGGACAACTATTATACAGTAAAACTTGGTGGTAATCCTCACACCATACAATTATTTTGACTGGAAGCCCAAGGCGTCATTCCAAATCAAAAGAAAAGGACTGTATAATTTGACGATGGCGACAGAAACATAACCTACATCAACGATTGAGAATATGAGATGGGCGAACCGTAAGGATGAGGCCACATGAATATTTCTTGAGTTAATATCCACTGATTTATGGTTTCATGTTGTTTCATGCAAGACTCTAAACAAGATCTGGACCACCTTGGAAGGACTCGTTGGAAAGAAGGATGAGATGTGAGGTCATATGCTTGAGGTAGAGTTGAATACCTTAGACCCTAAAAGTTTTGATAATATACAATATTTTTTTACTAAATTTAAATATTTTCTATTGAGCTTGGGTGAATGTGGTATTGATAAGTCTACAAAAGAGAAACAACTTATTCTAACAATCTTGGCCAAGCTAGGATCAGAATACGCTATATATGTCTCCAATTTCCATTCTGG
>ML806794.1:21195-40143 GCA_009831015.1 Picea engelmannii | reverse complement strand
TTTCAGCAATAGTTTTTCAAATAAAAGAATCAATAACATCTTAGTTTTGATCATCTCGAATGGAATGTAGGAAGAACCAATATTTGCATAGCACTAGCTAAGTGATTTTGTGGTAATTTCTAACTTCCTTGGACTGAAATAGATTCATAAAATGCCTCCTTCATTTGAGGATTGTATCCTTTTACAACCTGAACCATGTAAAAGTATTTTAAAAGGTGCAATCAAACCTTGCTACCATTGTTGGACATATTGTCATTGATGTCAATAGTCAATGTGATGATCTGTTGTCAATGATGAATTACCACAGATGAGATTTTCATTAATGTCAATAGTATATCAGTTAGCAGAAGATGTCAAATAGTATGTAGAGATCAGAAGCGTAATCTCAGGAGGAGGAGTGAACAATATGAAGATCAAAATTTCAGAAGGGAAAACACAATACGTGATTATTGTTGATCACGATAGGATCAACAATGTTCCTATGATAGCGAACAGGAAGAGTGAGCAACATGAAGATCAAAACCTCAGAAGTGAAAACACAGTACGCTAAAGCAATTTGTGATTATTGTTGTTCATGATAGGATCAACAATAAAATCTCAGGAGGGTTAGCAAACAAATGAAGATCAAAGCTCAGAGGAGATGGCGCAATGAATTTTAGAAGAAATGTTGGATGACCAGTCAAACAATATATAATGACTAATGTCAAACAAAGATTAAATCTCAGATGAGATGGCACGGTAAAACTCAGATCAAATCAAGACCGTCCGATATGCAAGCCAGATCAACGGCAGGGATGAATTGCGGGGAGTGAAAGAATAATTAAACTACTCGCTAGTTACAATCCCGCAATCTGTCCGGATCATCATATCTCATATCTTCAAATATCTATGACTGCGGTTGATCCAAAAAACCATGAGTTTAAGTCATATTAAGTCATGACTGTCAGATTACCAATCGTAGATCAATGACAAGGACGAATTGTGGAGATCGAATGGAGAATTAAATATTGCGCTAGTTCCAATCCTGCAATTAGTCAGGACCATCTGATATTATAGCTTCAAAGATAGAGGATTGTGGTTGACTCACCACCAACACACAACTTCAAATTATGGAATTTGGGTGTCGAGTTAAATCACTCACAATTTGTGGTTCTGCAATCATCGTCGACCGTTAATCTACTTTGAAGAGTCCACATCGACCGTTAGATCAACTCAAAGTGGAAGGATAGGATAAGTGGGGCTAAAAGGTTGATATTTTGATTAGCCAAATACCCATCAATCGTCGGATCATGTTAAATTGGAAGGACAGGATAAAGCTATAAGAGATGGATTGCAAAATAGATTGAACCATTGATCTAAGATCCTGATTGAATAAACATCCTTCACTTTAGGTCTAAAGATGTGAGGAACTTATGCTCTGTCAGTTTGAGATTTGAAATACCCAGAGCCCAAAAATATGAAGTGAATAAGGATCGTCATATTTGGAGGACATAATGAGGACCGTTGGATGAGGGTTGTTGATCAATAGACCATGTCAGAAAGGACGTGTGGGAGATCCATGTCAGTGAACCTTATCATCAAGGATGTGTGATATACCACATCGGAAAATACACTTGGAATAATCAGATGATGACAACTTTCAAGAGGAAATTGACTCATGCCATGTCAACAAGTGACGTAAGCAAGTTACGTCACTCTGGGAGAATTACTTCAGGAGTTTTACCATGAACGAATGTCAAAATTCCCAAAGTCCCGAAGGATGAAGGTCTGAAGTCGTTATCAGAATTTGATCTAAGATACCCTTCTGATACTATCCTGATCGTTAGATTAAGAAGATGAACATGTGTCACATCGGGATATCTACGTCGACTTCAGCAAGAAATTGTGACAGACCACATCAACAGTCTACGTCAACAAGGACATGTGGCATAGTCAAATAAATACAAGTGTCAAGTTGAATCGACATTTCTGGTATGTGAAAATCACAAATGAAAGTGACACGTGGTATCTACTTTGCTCGTGACACATCAGCAAGTGACGTAATCAACGTACGTCACTCCGAGAGTTTTGTTTTGGGAGATATACCACCAGCACTTGCCCAAAGTCTTGAAGTGGAAACAAGACGTCCTATCTAAAAGATCACTTCTAGAGAATTCTTGATCATCAATATAATACAGTGGAAGGATAGTGTAAGTGGAAACATTAACCGACTGTTTCGGGATTAATCTGTAAGTGCGGACACAAACCGATCTCCCTAGATCCACCTGGATCTAGAACAAAACAGGACAGAATAATACTCTTTCCCTAGATTTATACTATTGAATGAACTAGGAGGCAATGATCATGGGCATACCTTATGAACGCTTCCTTGGGTCTCTGTTGTTCCAAGCTTTGCTCCAATGCTCTTGTATCGTTTATACCATAACAAAACAAACCAATCGAAGTGAAGACAATTCAATATATTCAACAATTAATCTATACATATGATCAAGGAGTTATGTAATAAAGTGACATCATCTTTATGGGAAAGGGACATATTACTGTATTCAATTGATAGAAAGTAAGACTTACAACCTGAGCCTTGATGTTGTAGATATCCTTTTGATGGATCCTAGCTTTGACACACACACTTGCTCATGCATGAAGAAAATCAACCACTTTTGATGACCTTGCTGGTGTCTCTAGCTGTTGTAGCATCAGTCCTTCATACAATATTGCACTAATTCTCCAATAAATCTTTTACTAGCTTGCTGCTTAACCCTTTCCATGAGCATTCCTCTCAATTTATAAGAGAGAATGGATTAATTACTTGGATAGGAAATGATCCCAAGATATCAGGAAAGCCAGTACTTAGATAACCATTCGAATGCCAACTCATCCTTCTGGAAGATTCCCTTCTAGAAGGCTCTAGAACTTCATCTTTTTCGTCCTTTAGAAGATGTTTGCACCCTGATAGTTAGGTACAGTGCGAACCCCTCGCACCCCAGCTTAATTCAACCTGCGAGAATCAGGCATTCTCATAGGTAAATATATAAGTAGCCTGCGAACCTCCCTTGAAAGTATGATTTCTGGAAGCAGACAAAGGTAACTTTTCTCAGGAAAGTGTTCTAGTGAAGAGCTTGATTTTTCCATCATCCTTACATCATTATAACAACCAAAATTGTGGATAACAGAATGCCCCCCAAAGTCATAGATTGGAACCAGTGACAGTCGATAGACTTTGTAAGCTGCATGTGTGTGTCACGAACCAAGAGCACATCTAATCGAAAAACTGCAAACATCCAAGCATCTGCAGAATATCATATATACCAATTCTGAGGTAGGCATTCCCATTCTCAGATCATAGACTGATGACATCATAAACAAAGGTCATGGCCACCAATCATACACTGTGGATCCATGCCATCATAATATAGCATAGCCACTTGAATACACTGTGGATCTATGCGATAATTTTTGAATCAAGACGACATAGCCACGAAACATACACAGTGGATCTATGTGTCGCAAGTTATACATACTCCATCGCAACCTGGATCACAAAGAGAATATCCAGGGTCTTCAATCTCACCGCCCAAAGTACGAATCTAACCATGTGATTACATGTGTTGAAGTCGAACATGGAAGAAACCACTTGATTACCGGTCATTGATGCAACCGTTAACAAGTGCGAGGGAAATCACCAGTGATGTCAATGACTCCCAAGGTACTATAGTAAAATTCATCAAGTGTGAATAAATGAGTTGATGTCGAACATCCGATGGAATCTTTCAATCTGGGGTCAATGATATAAACCCACTGTCGAAAGAGAAAAACTTGCCATTGAGGCATGCAAGCTTCAACGTACTAAATAATTTCTAAGTCTTGATTCTGGATAATGTGCTGAAGTCGACGGAACAAAACTCGTCACAGGAGGGCATTGATGTATCCCCCATCAATGACACAAAATGAGTAACAGAGTTTGAAGGTGAAACAGAGCACTTTGCAAATTGGACCGGACACAGGGAAGGCCAACACGAAGAGAATGGATAACTGCAGATGGACGACTCAATATAGGTTTCAGATGAACTTCTCTTGAACATATGAACGACACGACCAATTATTTGGCAGCATTGACTCAAATACGACACATGGAATGACCTTGTTATCAAATCGAATGAGAGACAAATGGATTTCCCAAACTGGCTTCAAAGGACGAATAGGGGGTGTCATGTTCAAGAGCGACGATTACTGCCAATCAATACAAAGATGAAACACATCCCTTTCCCAAATTCCCCCCACCATTTCTGGAAAGTACCTCTTTATTTTTACCAAATCTTGAAGAGGATCACATATGCTTGTTGATATAAGCTCATCCTTCGGACGAGTCCCTCGAAGTATTTTTAATGAACCCTAAGAAGGAGTGGTTTGGTCCCATCACGGGTCTGTCAATGTTTGTTTAACGAGTCCAGAGATAGTAAACTTGAAGGTTTTTCAAGATTATACAATTTGGAAAAACACTTAAAAGAGAACTCTCTCAGTTCCTTTTTCGTACAGTAGTCCAATGAGACCGAAAAAGGGTTAAACTATCGCTCGAAAGACGCATACCTCAAATACTTTAGCGAGCGTGAAAATAGCAATATCGCTCGACAATCGTTTCATGTTTAGAGAGTCTGAAAAGAGCTTAAAGAGAACTCCAAGGGGGGTTCCTTTTTCGTATAACCACGGGGAGCCCGAAAAAGTGATAAAACGATGCTCAATCACGTTCTTATATTTTTCACAAGCCCAAGAACGGACAAAAGGCGCTCAAGGTTTTATGTAAAAACCATAGAAAACAATCAAAATCACACCACACCAGGAAAAATTCTACCCATAATCATCCATATTTCACACTTGCAAATCATTTCACTCATTTTCACATTAGTGATTAGGTTTAAATAATAAATAAACATAAAAACCCACATTTGATATAGTAAAAAGTAATTAAAATGAGTCAATAACCAAATTTACCATATCATTTTACACTTTTACCATTAAGTTTCAAAAAACCCTCATTTTACCCTCTACATTCGGTGTCGATTTCCAGGAGTTACGAGCGATCATTTGACGAGCCGTCAGCAGCATTTTGGTAAGTTCTTCATTCCTGATCTTTTCATGGTTTAAAAATTCAATTTCATTGGTAAAAAGTTCAGTTTTAAATTAGTTTTTTGAACCCTATTCGCGTGGAGGCATTCTCGTAGGTGGACCATACGGGACTTGCGATAATGACTCGTTCTCACAGGTGGACCTTAATCCACCTACAAGAAGTTCGCACTGTGCATAGTAGGGCACCTGCGAACAACGCAGAACTCAAAAATTTATGCAACGTTTATCCAATAGAAAGAATTTATTTCATGAATAAGATCATTAACCATGTTTGTATGTTCCTTATGCAGGTAAATAGCTACAATCATGGTGCTCGAGTGGCGGGAACGAGAGCACGAGGAGGATAACGCAAATTCCGAAAACCATCCTCCCACCATAGCTGCACTAAGAGACTATGGTCTCTTAAAATACTTCCGTATCCCGGGCATGAGAGACTAAGTGCGATTACTGGAATACCTAGTCCAAATGTGGGATCCGGACCAGCAAGTTTTCATTGTGGGAGCTCATACATTGACTATTGTGGGTCCTATGTCAGTTTGACCGGCAACAGAGAAGGTGGTTTAAAAATGAGTGAATATTGCAACCAGTATTGCGTACCTGAGGCCGAAAGAAAGAAAGGGAAAGTGGAAATTTGGGGAGTAACTGACTTGAATCTCCGCACTATTCTCTTCACCATTGCTCGGATGGCTAGAAGTGTCACTCCTTATATGGCATTGCAGAGCTATTTCCAGTACGCCATCGAGTGTACTGAGCCCCGGGTATTTAACTGTGCTGATGCAGTATTGTGCAATATCAAGAAACAACTGACCAAGTGCAGACGTGGAGATCTGAAATAGTTTGGATATGGATCGTTGTTAGTGTATTTCTTCCTCGAGAGAGTCCCTGTGTTCAGACTACAGGCTGAGTGGGATCTTCTGGGTCCTAGAGATCCGAGGATGTTGCGATGGTGTAGGCTCATGGCTCGGCATGTGGCAGGACCAATCGTCAAATATGATGATATTTTCTTTGACTGGTTGCGGAACCAGATGCTGATGGTCGATGAATATGCATATGTCGGGTTGGATTTTTGAGGAGATCCAGATCTAGCACTTCCTGAAGACGCTCAGCGGGGAGACCTCAGTAAGAAATACACAAAATTTTCTCTTTTTAAATGTTTTTTGAAATTTTCGTATTATATTTAAATGTTTTTGTTTTATAGATTTACCCAAAGACTAACATCAAATACTTGTTAATAACACATATGTCAGACCATATAGACCTGCTGGCAGTTCTCCTATTCGACGATGAGGAGAGGCAGTAGTAGCAGTACCACAGTATGCCGAGGATTATCTGACGGTGGAGCAGAATTTAGAGGGCCTGACAGCCAATATTCCAGATATGACTCTGGAAGAGATTCCACGATGCTATCAACGTCACACTGTAGGAGTTTCTGCAGCTATGGGTCGAATTCTCCGCAGAGTAGCTAGGGCAGTAGTGTGTTACCGTGAACGTCATCCGTGACGTCACCTTGTAGAAGCTATGAGCTTCAAGTTTTGATATTTTGGTCTTCGGACAAACTTTTGTAAAAACAATCTCTTTTTATCGTTATATATATACCGACGGCTTCTACTGGCTTACTTTACATAGTGTGGATTTAAAATGTGTTTGATTTATAAATTGTTCAAATGTTTGTCCAATACATAATTAGCCAATGCATCTGTTAACGTATTAAGACGTCTAGGAATATGCTGATATTCAATGTAATCAAAATATCGTTCCAAGAGGCGAATCCGCAAATACACTGGTAATAAAGTAGGACTTCGAATAGAGTAGATATTACTTAGCTGTAGTACCATAAGCTGTGAGTCGAGTCGCACAACCAAGTGACGAATTCCAAGCGAGAGAGCATCAACCAATAATTCAATAACAGCGCTATACTCGGCAATGTTGTTGGTTGCACGGCCAAGACATACACCTCATAAAGATATAATCTCATTTGTTGGGGCATAGATTGCCCACGCAGTAGAAGCTAGGTTCTGAGTACTACGACTAGCACCATCAGCGAAGCCAATATAAGGTAGCGAATACTCTGACATCTGACAATCAAACACAACATCACGTAAGGGTAGAGACCGGATAACATCAAAAGAAAACTAAAGTAACACACACAAAGTATGATACATAAAAATACAGGTACTTCTGCACAAATAACTTATGCATAGTACTTCTTCAAGTACAACCCATTCCTGGGTTCACTCAAAGGTATACCATCGTAATCAACCAGCTCATATGATCCTTTTTCCAAAACTTTGCGGACAATGTAAGGACCATGCCACATTGGTTCAAATTTCCCAACTCCTAAGACATCTTTATCTTGTTCATATAGAAGAACAAGATCTCCTTCAGAGAAAATGCGAGGCTTGACATGCTTGCCATACTGTGCCTTAACACGTTTCTTCTGGGCTTCAATTACAACAGTGGAATCACGTCGAGTCTCGTCTAATCGCATCATATACAACAAACATTCCTCTTCAGCAGAAGTATTGGGTAAGACTTCTACAGCTAGCTTCAGAGAAGGTATCTCACATTCTATTGGCAGAATGGCTTCCATGCCATAAACTAATCGAAAAGGTGTAAACCCTGTAGCGGATTTAACAGATGTCTGATACGCCCACAATGATGAAAACAACATCGTGTGCCAGCTGGTGTTATGAATTCCTATCATCCGTCGAATCATAGTTATGAGAACCTTATTGATTTCTTCGACCTGGCCATTAGCCTGCAGATAATAGGGTGTTGAGCTATCATGACGAAGACCCAACTTTTCTGTAAGTTCAGACATCATAAAATTCCTAAAATGACTACCGTGATCGGTAACGATAGCCCGAGGAACACCAAAATGATCTATGACATGGTTGAAAATAAATAACGATGCGGTCTTTCTAGTATTATCGAATGTTGGCATCGCCTCGGCCCACTTTGTAAAATAATCAACGGCTACAATAATATAACCATGCCCCCCGGCCGAGTGAGGGTTACATGTCATGAAATCAATGCCCCATTGTGCAAAAGGACCAACTGATACCACAGGATGAAGGGGAGCAGGATGCAACCAAATCTTTTGATTGTAGGTCTGGAAGGCATGACACTTCTAAATAGCAGTAATGCAGTCATTGAACAAGGAAGGCCAAAAATATCCTGCACGTAAGATCTTCTGGGCAGTAGCATACCCAGACATATGACCACCACATGCTCCTGAATGGCAGTCATTCAAAGCTTTCTCGGCTTCATCAAAAGTCAAACAACGTTGAAAGACCGAGTCAATGCCTTGACGGTAAAGAGTATCCCCGAGGATAATATATTGACATGCTTGATAACGGATACGACGACATTCGGCGCTAGACAAGGCAGGCCAGAAAGTTTGAGTTTGGAGATATATAATGATATCTCCGTACCAAATATCGTCAGTACTGATAAGGAAAAGTGATTCGTCAGGTAACGAATCGACTGCTACACTTTCCATGGCAGAGTGGGGAAAATCACAAATTAACTCAACAAAAACTAAGGATTTCTTCGACGTGGCACGATCGAATTCCAAGTTGAACTCCTGGAGAATGACAATCCACTTAGAGTACTTTCCCCCTAGCAATTGATGTGTCAAAATATGTTGCATGGGGTTACAATGTGAAATCACTGTAGTTTTCCTGGAGAGAATATAATGACGAAAACGTTGAACCACTTGAACAGCAGCCAGAGCCAGCTTTTCAACATGTTGGTACTTGATTTCAGTGAGAGTGAGACTTCGAATCAAGTAATATATAACATGTTCATCGTGTGCATCATCCTCCTGAACGAGAACCATGCCGATAGTATACTTAGAAGCATCTAGATAAAGAAAGTAATCTCGACTATAATCAGGAGGGAAAAGAAGTGGAGCTTTCATGAGGGATAGCTTCAAATATTCAAAAGTGTTGTTGGCAACCTTATCCCAAACAAACTCTGAACCTTTCTTTAGAAGACATGTAAAACCACGAGTAATCTCGACGTAATTAGGGATGAAACGACGAAGAAATTTTGCTTTCCCCTGCAAACTTTGTAACTAGTGTAATGAAGAAGGAGGAGGGAGATTAAGAATCACCTCAACCTTAATAGGATCTACCCGGATCCCTTAACGTGAAACAATGAAACCGAGGAGATGGACGGACTCTACGCAAAAGACACATTTATGAGGATTCAGGCGAATGCGATAGAACCGACAACGAACGAAAATTGCTCGGACATGATTAGGGTGATCGACTCGACGTAAATAATGAGCTGGCAAGTTGTCCAAATAAGGTTGAATGATATGATTTATATCGTGAAACGCATAAGACATAGCACGTTGAAACGTTTCACCTACGTTCTTAAGACCGAAGGGAAGTTTTCTATAGGCGAAAGTACCCTAAGGACAAATAAAAGCAGTTTTATGTTGGTCCTCAGGAGCGATGTTAATTTGATTATAGCCGGAAAATCCATCCATGAGAGAAAAGATTTCACTGTCGGCACAGTCATCGACGATCTGGTCAACGAAAGGGGTTGGAAAGTTGTCCTTTGGACAGGCTTTGTTAATATCCCGATAATCAACACAAACACGTATACTATCACCTTTCTTATCAATCGGTACAGGGTTGGAAACCCATTCTGTCAGAGACACGGGATAAATAAAACCGGCTTTGAGAAGTTTTTCAACTTCGAGTTTGATAGCTACCGCTTTACGTGGATGGACAGGACGGAGGCACTGCCTGACTGGTTTAGCTCCTGGGTATGTCTTAATTTCATGGACAACAATAGCAAGGTCGATACCCGACATCTCTTCATAACTCCAGGCAAAGATATCATGAAATTCTTTAAACAAGGAAGTATAAGTGACAATTTCTTCGGGAGAACACGAAGCTCCAATATGAACATTTTCAACTATCCCAGGTTTAACTGAAATATCAATGGGTATCGTGGGAGAAATATTACTGAGGTTCCCTTACGCAAACACATCACGTGTAGATCCGGGAACGGTCGATATGACAACAACGGTCGACGGAGTTGAAATCCGTTGGTAATTCTCGAGAGTGTGTTGTTCCAGAAACAGTATGGAATGATGATGCCCATCGTCCCAAGGTGTGTTGGCCATGACGGAGATGATCATCTCATCAGTGGGAAAGATGACATGGAAAGGATTAGGATACAACTCATCAATAGAGGGTGTAGAAGGTATTGCCGATTGAATCGCATGATAAGCAGACTCGATCGGACTTAACGACATGACGTCGCCGAAACGAGTATGATCTCCAAGGTCAGGGACTATCCAAGGGTCGACAGACACAGGAAGTTCGTGAGGTACAGTAGAGATCATATTAATAGAAGCAACTGACGAGCATGGAATATCGGGTGGTGGTGGTATGGGGAAAGTACCCATTAACGAAGAGTCTTTTAAAAGACCGACTCCAACATTCTCGTAACCCGGTGGGGTTTTAGCTATAAATGGCACGTTGCCAGTGCGAGTATCAGAATTAAAAAAGGCAAGTTGATCAACCGTAATGACCTTTCCTTGATGAGGAAAATGGACTACATGGAAAAATGTTGACACAACAGCACGCATAGAATCTACCCATCTACGACCAAGTAGAAGATTATAATCCAAGGGAGCATCGAAAACTTCCACTTCCACTTGGACTGTCTTACCTTCGAGAGTAACAGGCAATGATGGAAGAACACTGTAAGGCTTAAAACCAGAGACTTTGAAGGCTCTCAAAGTATTTTGTGATTCATTTAAAGGAGGAGAGCCAATGGCTTTCCAACAAGTAAAATACATTACACACGTAGAGGCACCCTCGTCAATAACAGTTTGACAAATGTTCTTGTCAGTGACCACAACTTGTATCTGAAACGCAAGTTGTGGGGGTAACCTTGGAATATGATCTTCCAAGTCAAAGACTATAAGATTCATATTTTTAGGATCGATTCCACCTATGGCTTTCAACAGAGCCCTTCGTTGTGCGGGACAAGACTGAAGGACTTCAAGGGAAGACATCGCTGAAGGTGCTTGGGCCAGATCTTCGACAATGCTATAGTTCTGGGCTGCATGAGCACGAGGATTGAATGTTGATTTCTTAACGACACCTTTCGGGGGTGGTCGTATAACTGCATCAAGGCTCGGTCATTTGAGATGAAGAGGACCTTTGGTGGGTGGAGTCGGTGGAGAGGGCTGTACCAAAGGAGGAGGTAAATCGTCAACCTTCTCTTTAGATGGAGTATAGTCTTTAGCTCTAGTGGTAAGTGCAACATTGTCTTTCGTAGAATCATCAGTACACATCAAAACGTATGATGTCGTAGAAGTAGATGGTTGGTCATGGATGACCAAGGAGGCCTGTTGCTGAGACGGGAAGGGTTGGGACAAGACTGCCGGTGTGGAGGGTTTCGGCGTTCCTTGAAGGAACTTATTAACTTCAGCACGTCTAGGACAATCCTTCGTGTAGTGATCGTCACGACAGATAAGGCAAGGGTAACATGGTTTGCGCTTATCCCGATCATCAACAAGAGGGGTTTTAGTTTGCTCATTTTGATTATTACTTTTACTCTCCTTATTCTTGCCTCTCCCTTTCTTTGATTTTTTTTTACCGGTCGGCGTAGATTGAACAACGTTCACTTCAGAAGTTTTACCAGTGGGAGGAGCAGGAGACCGAGCATTTTAAACATTAGAAGAATTGGATTTAGGGGTTGTACTTGACACAGAGTGTGAGTGGGTATGAGTAGTACCAATCACATCATCAGCTACATGAGAGGCAACTGGAGTACTTGAAGTGCTAGAAGTACCAAGACGAGGTAAATCAGGTAGTAGGGTGTAAAGTGTTCCCGTTTGCGAATAAACAAGATCAAGATACTAAGCGCGACTTATAGCCTGCTCCTCTGTAACAACACCACCCATAGAAATGTCTTTACCAATTTCATTAATGAAAGATTTCATAAACCATTCTTCCAGTAACTGATCAGGGAGTTCAAGTTTGATGAGACGTCGTCTCCTTTTCCACTCATGAATATGATCCGATATATGAGTGCCTTTAGTTTGTTTGAAAGAGGTCATAATCTCCATCGTAGTATTGTAACGGATCGGTAACTGGTAATGTGTGAGAAAAGCCATAGCTAGGGTGTTGAAATCAGAAAAGAAACCTTAGGGCAATTCAATATACCACTTCGCAGCAGCACCAGTAAGGGTTCTTTGAAAAAGACATAGACGAATGGAGTCATCCATCAGTGAGTTGGACAAACACCATAAATGAAAGGTCATGACATGATTATTTGGGTCCTCTCCTGACTTGCCATCGAATTTCGGAATATCCGATGGAATCTTAGCAAGAATAGCAGGCCATTAGAGAGAGTGACGAATAGGATCATTGAGAATCCTAGACAAATCTGGCAAATCCAAGGTAGCAAGAAAAGGAAACTGTCGATGCACTTGTGGGTATTGGTGACTTTGGGGTGGAAGCCCTGTCAGCAAACCAGTAGGATCGCATGCAGTCTTTCGATAGAGGGAAGACCCTGGCTAATTCGGTGGTGGCTGGATAGGATAGTAACCCCAAGGATTGTGACCTTGAGTTTGAGTAGGGACCTTAGGTTGAGTAGTCTGACCCAAACCCCATATAGGATTAGTTATACCCGGATAAGGTTGGCCCACAGTAGGGACAGTTTGCTGCCCCCCAACATTTTGTGGAAATTTTCGTAGAAGTTGATTCCAATACTCGGCCAAGTCAGGAGGTATGTTTTGTCCAAAAGGTGAAGTTGGTCCCCCTATAGTAGGTATAGTTCCACCTGGAATTTGTGTAGCAATCGTAGGTTGTGTAGTAACTGTGTTGTGTCCGGGAAAAGGAAAAGGAAAAGGAACTGTACCACCCTGTCCACCAACATGAATCTGCAAGTTGGGTGCAACAGTTGGAATAGTGCCACTAGGATTAGGATTACCAGAAGGAAATTGAGGGAGTGTCGGAATAAAACCGGGAATAGGATGCCTAGGAAAAGGAGGACCACCTGGAGAACCGGTTGGGGTTTGTGGAGGTGTTGGATTAGAAGCATTCAACGCATGGTAACTAGGAGGTAAATTTGGGTTAGCCTCAGGCATTCACTGGGTATTGATAGGAGCAAGGGTAGTTGCAGGAATTTCGGTTTGGACACTCGTAGTATTCGCAAGATGGGTCATCTCAGGAGGAAGAACAAAATGGTAAGTGGTCGCTACAGGTGTAGTTTCTATCTCTGGAGATACTGGAGGGTTGATTTCGTAAACCAGAGGTGACTCAGTACCGAAAAGGACTCGTCGGAAATCACCTGACCACAAAGGATCTTGGCCTACTACACCAGAAGAAGGCCCAACAGTTGATTCAGAAGATGTAACAACTGCTTCTTCAGAAGGATTTGATTGCACAAAAGGTCGTTCACCGCGACGAATGCGATAGTCCTCTCTAGTATTGGTAATTCAAAAATCTTCTAGAGAATCAATGTGTTCTACCCGTGGAGGCGGTGTAGAAACGTCTTGGACTTCACTTTGATGAGGGGAACCTTTAGGGGTACCCTCAGTTGTCGCCGTAGGTAAGGGTTGTGAAACGTCCAGATGTTCCGGAGATAAACCTTGCATTCTACGTGAACGTCGTGGGGGAGCAATTGTAAACAAGTCACAAGCTCCGCGAAGAAAATCCTATGGTCAACTGCAAGAAACAAACAACACACACTAGTAAAGAAAATATAGGAAGCGAGCACCAAGCAAACAATACCTTCTAATTTCGAAGCCACTAGTTGGTGATGAAATCCAACGTCGCAACAATGAGATGAGAAGGGGCGGGGCTAGGGTGGAAAAGTTACACTGACGACCTTCTTAACGGACTTACACCCTGGTGCAAGCTCCCACACATAATCGTGGGTATACCCTCCAAGGAGCCCGAGTGAGTCTGGCCAACGTCAATTCCAGGTACCGTAAATACTTTCCCCTTCACAGTCACCTTGGGTAAGAACCTAGAGAGATAGGCCACTAAGGTCACCACAAACAACAGTAAAACCTAGGGGAACAGTTGTCAGTCCGATCCACATGCAAGGGCAGGGTATCGAGCCCGAAATAAACTCAAAGGCTTCCACTCATCATTGTGGGTATACCTTGGAGTGATCCCCGTAATACGTGCAATATCTACACCGATGTCAACAAAGTAGGGTTAGTAACTCCGCCAACACCAATGCGACCTAGTGCTTGACCCTTGTGTTAGAAGGGCGTCCCAGGACAATACGTTGCAAATGGAATTTAACACTCCCTAACTCAAGATGCTATTGTGTGTTTATGAGCTTTTGGAGAGTGTATCTCTCTTCCTACTCCAAAGCACTAGCCTAGCTAAATGTTGGTGTAAAAGAGCCCTAAAAAAGAGTTTACTAGATAAATTTTAAGATTACGCAATGTTTTTTAAGAGCTGTTGTTTACTCAAAGATAAAGGAAGTGAAACTCATGTTGTATGACTCTGACCCAAATAATGCAAGGATGATAATGAAAAACAACACTTTTCATTCCATGAATCCTAGTTATGGGAGAGAGAGAAAATTTTCCAAATCAAATCAATACTATCATGCAATGCACAATTTCCTTTCAGATGTCAATGCAAACAACCATTTATCAAATGACAATTTCTATGTGTCTTTTCCAAATACTTCAACAAAACTCTAAAATTTGATTTTTCAATGTTTTCTAAAAGGCAAAAACAATGTTTTTGAAAGAAAAAATTATTATTCACTTTCCAAAAAGAATTCCAACTATGTTAATGAGAAATCATAAAACCAAATCTTAAGGAATGAATCAATAACAACCCAATCACTTCTTTCAATGAAAGCAAAAACAAAACAAAGAGCAAACCAATGAGTCTTCTCAATGCAAACAAAAATTTTCTTTCGAACCAACAAGAAAATGAGAAACACCGAACACTTAACTCTCAACCAATCACTGGTTTTCAGCCAACCGGATACACTCAACTCCAGGAGGCAGAGAGAATGAATTTCCAATAAGAGCCAAGAAATGAAAGTCAAGCTACAAAGGGCAAGAAACACCTTGAAACCCTAAAACAGTTCAAGCATGCAAACTAAAGCAAGAGAAGTATCAATCAATGATCGAATAAGCCTATCAAAGGTGAAACAATTGATCTGAGTAGTCAAAACTCATATTCAAAATTTTCAAAAATCTTTCTCACAGGCAAGCTATGTAACACAGTGCGATAAGATAGGATTCTCACAGGCCACCTTGAAGCAAGGTGCGAGGTGTTTGCATTGGACCCTATATGCAGGGTGCGAACTTGACCAATTCTCGTAGGCTGCAGTTAAACGCAGTGCGAGAAGTCCTGAAGATGCCAAAAATTTTGAAAATGAAGGAAGAATTGACAAAGGCTTATAGACCCAGAAGGTCTCTCAGGATATCCTGAGGACTCAGAGACTGATAAAACAAGAGAAAAAATGGAACCAGAGCAAATGGCCACATAAAAATACAAAAATCCACCAAAAAAATGGGATATTTCCCCAGTGGAGTCGCCAATTTTGTTTCAGGATTAATCCATAAGTGTGGACACAAACCGATCTCCCTAGATCCACCTAGATCTAGAACAAAACAGGACAGAATAATACTCTTTCCCTAGATTTATACTATTGAATGAACTAGGAGGCAATGATCATGGGCATACCTTATGAACGCTTCCTTGGGTCTCTATTGTTCCAAGCTTCGCTCCAATTCTCTTGTATCGTTCAGACCATAACAAAACAAACCAATCGAAGTGAAGACAATTCAATATATTCAACAATTAATCTATACATATGATCAAGGAGTTATATAATAAAGTGACATCATCTTTATGGGAAAGGTACATATTACTGTATTCAATTGATAGAAAGTAAGACTTACAACCTGAGCCTTGATGTTGTAGATCTCCTTTCGATGGCTCCTAGCTCTGACACACACACTTTCTCATGCATGAAGAAAATCAACCACTTTTGATGACCTTGCTAGTGTCTCTAGCTGCTGTAGCATCAATCCTTCATACAATATTGCACTAATTCTCCAATAAATCTCTTACTAGCTTGTTGCTTAACCCTTTCCATGAGAATTCCTCTCAATTTATAACAGAGAATGGATTAGTTACTTGGATAGGAAATGATCCCAAGATATCAGGAAAGCCAGTACTTAGATAACCATTCGAATGCCAACTCATCCTTCTGGAAGATTCCCTTCTAGAAGGCTCGAGAACTTCATCTTTTTCTTCCTTTAGAAGATGTTTGCACATTGATAGTTAGGTACAGTGAGAACCCCTCTCACCCCAGCTTAATGCAACCTGCAAGAATCAGGCATTCTCGCAGGTAAATATATAAGTAGCCTGCGAACCTCCCTTGAAAGTATGATTTCTGGAAGCAGACAAAGGTAACTTTTCTCAGGAAAGTGTTCTAGTGAAGAGCTTGATTTTTCCATCATCCTTACATCATTATGACAACCAAAATTGTGGATAACACCGACAGCAAGTGGTCTCCACCATTGATGACTTACACAATAGGTGATCACTCCGGAGGAAAATGGAGCAGCGTTTATTCGAAACCTATGAAGTCCCGAACGCCAAAGTCTCGAAGAAGACATAGTTTGTTCGATCTAAAAGATCGCTTCAAGAGTATTCTCAACCATTGATCATACTATAGCAAAAGTTGAGGCTTAAAAATTCCGAAGCCCAGAGACATGAAAGGATATCGTCCGTTGATCAAGAGAGGGACATGCATCAACGATTTTCCATCTCCAGAAGATTGACGTACGGAGGAAAGAAGGGGTTGAGACTCGAAATATCTGAAGTCCAGAGACACAAAGGAGATATCGACCGTCGATCTGATGTTCATTTGCACTGAAAACCATTGATAAAAACACAGTGGAAGCATAGCATATGCATAATATTCTGAAGACTCGTAGTAAATGGTGGCCATCCATCACAATGCTTGATTAAGTCTTAGTCATTGGATTAAGGAATGAAAGGATAGATGTAAGAATCGAGGATAACCATTGATTTGGTTGTGAGATATAATGTGAACCATCCTATCTGTTCGGTGATATCATATTCAGAATATTTGAAAGGTTTGAAGTCATGAAGACCTGAAGGGCGAAGACCCAAACTCGCGACAATCGTCCATATCATCGAGAGAATGAATCGTGGTCGTTGAATTGATAAGTGCTCATGCACTCATCTCGCCTAACACAAGGTCACTATCTTCAATCATCTGGTCAAGATATTTTAAAGGGAATAATGTATGGGTTACTTAAATTGTTAAGCTTGTGGTTCTACAACATTGATCATATAAACATGTTTCAAGGAAGAATTGATTTATGTTATCACAGAGACGAAGGAAATCAATCCATGACTGTGATCAATTTGTAAAAGGAAAAGTGGATGTCAGGTGGAATGTTGAAGACTTGGATTGATGAATTGGTGTTATCATAGGGGAAGACCCAGGGTTCAACGCTACAATAGTGCACCAACAAAACCCTAACTACCATCCCTTTCAGCAACACGTGCGAAGCAGATGAATTCTCACCTGAGGTAGAGGCAAGGGTGGTTGCAAAACTCAGGTGTCTGCAACCTTAGCTAGGACACAGATCTGTGATTGTACTACTTAATAAAGAAATTAGCACCGTCAGTTCCTCAATATATAGTCAATAATCACTTCGCTTATAAGACAAAACTTCGAAGAATTAACACTGATCTAATGTATTTAAGCACTTATCATAAGTAAATAGGTCAGATTTGGTACATCAAGCACTGAGCATATTCATGTATATCATATCTATCATTCTACCTATCAGTAGCACTAAGCATAAGAAAATCGATCTAAGCATATCAGATCACTTTTCATATAACATATGAACACATCAAGGAAAAGCACAATCACATAACACAATGTTTACGTGGTTCACCCCCACCCTAGGGCTACGTCCACCAACTCTTCTTCTTTATTTCCTTTGGTCAATCTGTTACAAGCACAGAGCCTCAAAACCCTTACTCCGCATGAGACAAAAGACTTGCACATCTTGCTAGATCCTTCTTCCTTGCGTTACAACACTAAGCCTCCTATTGTATTATACAAGGACTTGCACTCAGCTCTGCAATTTTTACATAGAATGCACAAAGCCTTGATCACACATATCCAACTCTTGGCACTTAGCCTACATCACACAGATATGTCATTTATCCCTCCTCTATATGGACTAGACATATATATATACATACAAAATATGTTGGATCATGTTGTCATTGATGCCAATGGTTTGATTGATTTATGTCATTGATTGATGTCAAGTGATTGATTGATGTCAAATGATTGATTGATTGATGATTGATGTAATATAATATGTATAGTCCTTGATGAGAATGCATAGATGAAGATGGATCAATGAGTTGTCATTGATACATGATGAAGATGGATCGATGTGGTTCCATTGGTATATGATGCATTGTTGGAAAAATGTATAGATGACTCATCATGATAAGGTGTACAAATGGATGAACTCCAAAGTGGTCCTCTTATGGTGAAATCCCTCACGGGAAGATGCTTTACGGATTGAGTTATCCTAGAAGAATGGTTGGAGGACCCATACTTGTATGAGGAATAACAAGATGAAGATCAAGGAAAATGTTGGTGAAACTATCCTAGATGGATAGTGCTTGTCATGCCATTTTTGGTGGTATGTGGAACGTCACATAATTCCTCACGGTTAGAGAGTTATGGCCATGAGAAGTTGGAGACCACAGGTTTGGGTAATGGACCCAAGTTTGT
>ML806794.1:7872-21095 GCA_009831015.1 Picea engelmannii | reverse complement strand
TGTGTATGTGTATGATTGTTCATTTGTTCATTGCTTATTTACTCTGCAGTTATTGGATAATAATGCTTCATTGATATAACACTTGGATTATATGGTTAAATTGCTCTATTACTGATTCACCCCCCCTCTAAGTAATCCAACAAAATAGGCCTAAACATGGGTAAACCCATGGGTCGACATCCCATTCCCATGACATATTCCCAAAAACCGAAAAAGGGGCCCAAAAAGGGGGCCGAGATCCTGTGATCTCCGTTGTCTTGCGCTCCTCCTTTGACATGCTGTCGAAGTTCCAAAATAGGTCAAAATGACCAATAAATTCCCAAAAATTGGTCAAGGGACAACAGACCCACAATACTCACCTGTGACTCGTCCCAAGTCACTCTGGTCTGACCAATTCTGCCTCGAATGCCTCAAGCTTGGCTAGAGTTTCTTTGACCTATTGCTTTGTTGTGGCCTCTTGGTTGGTGAACTCCTGGATCACTGCATCGTTCACTGGCCCTTCTAGCCACTGTTATGATGTGATGACGAGTTGTTCTAGCTCTTCTCCTTGGCTCTCAACCTCTGTAAAAAACAAGCATGCCTTATCCTACACAGGTTGAAGACATTGAGTGACTTCCATCACTCTTCTTTGAAGCATATGGATCTATTGTTGAGTTGTACGTTGTTCGTGAGACCTCTTCATTCTGTCTACAACCGACAAGGCCTTAAGTTGCACCTGTAGTGTATTTGCGTGTTTCTTTGCTTCCTGGAGTTGTGACTCCAACACCTGTAACTCAGCGTTCTCAGTGAGCTTTTCATAGGTCTGAGCATTGCAGTTACTCAACTTCTTTCACTACAAGGCAATATATTTTAATATGTCGACTGTTTTGCGGGTAGTTTATTCCTTGAGGTCTCTTACATCTTGATGGGTCTTGGGCACATTACGGAGCTCCAAGTCTACTATGCAATGTTGGAGCTACTAGATTACTTCTTCAAGTTCTACCACCTACTGTGGAACTCTCTCTTCAATCTTTACTTTGATGATTGTCATAGAGAGAAGTGATCTGTGAACTAGTTCCTTTACTTCGAGTTGCTCTGTGAGGAACTATTCCTTTTCTTTATGCAACTAGGATTTTTCTTCATCGAACTTCCCTTATAGATCAAGCTTCTCTCGTTCTACAACATTGCATTGGTCCTCAAGGTCTTTTTGTACTTGCGCTAAAGCCTGGGTGGCTTGTGATGTTTCTTCCTGAGCTTGTCGAAGGTGAGCTTCAACTGTATCAGTGATGCGGTGGAGTTGAGCTGACTTATCACCTAGTCTTTATGTTTCTGCTGATAAAGGTGCAGTAGGAACTACACAGATGGACCGTAATTCTTGCTTCATGCCTTGAAGTTCAACTTTGATCTGATTGAACACCTCCTCCTTCTTAGCTTCTTTCTTCTCTGCTATCTCTAGCGAAGCATCGTTCAATGTTGCGACGATAAAGTCGAAGTCATCTGAAGTGAGGGTGGTCTCAAATTTGGTCCTGGTTTATTTTGATTTCTTTCTTGAGGAAGCTTTCATAGGGGAAACCTTCCTTTTCTTCGAGGGTTCCTCTTCGTCTCTAGGTGGTGTAACTTTTCCTTTCTTTTGTTCCACTTCTATGCCATCTATCTCTCTGGCATCTCCTCCTTGCTCTGCTGAGATGGAAGCGGTCTTCACGGATGCATTGTCTAGATCATGGACTTCTTCTTTCTTCTTTGTCTTTCTAGGTCCAGGGGTATAATGCATTACTTCGGGGATATTGATATCATATATTTCCGCAATGTATGCTGGGATGAGGAGGTACATCGACCACGCCTTGGTGATTTCCTCCAAATCCTCCTATGTTAACTTGTAGTATGATTGCAGTTGTTTCTTGTGTTCATCGGTGCATGTTGTGATATAGATGAAATGTCGGTCCACGTTAAATTTCATCAAGGGATTGAACCTATGGAGAGTGTTTGGGGTTATACGAGGCTCAGACTGGATATCGGTCTTCAACTGGTTGTAATAGGTGTGGAAGACAAAATTTGATTGCCACTGCTTGTTCATATCACTGGAGTAACACAACGTACTAAACTTTGTGGCCAGTGGTTCAAAGGGATCGATGTCCAGGAAGGTCACACCTTCCATCATCTCCCATGCAATAAAATAGATCAAGATGAGAAAACAGTTGAAGTGGAACTCATATCCTTGATCCTGCGCTTCCCTGCAGTCCAGTTCTAGCTAGTTTACGAGGTACTTCGACCAATTCATTTGAATTCCTTCTGTGCACTTCCCTGTGAGGTTGACTATGAACCCCGTGACTTGGGTGGGTTGATTCTTTTGCACCAAATTCCCTGCAATCAATTATAAGGTGAGGTGCACTATGCCACTCTGGATAGAAGCTACCTTGTAGCCTCGCATGCCCGTCTTGACGTCTCAGTAGGTTTCTTTAATCTTCTGTTCCAGGGCATAATTTGCGGTCTTTCTAGGGTAGAAATCTTGTGTGTCAGGGCCTTGCATGCTCATCCCTATGATCTAGTTGATCAATTTTGGATCCACTATGATGTGGTGATTCAACCACAAATATCCACCATGGTAGCAAGACAACAACAACTTGGTGCATGCATTCACTTCTTGGTACCTACCGAAGTGAGGAATCTTCATGAAATTGAGCAGTGTGGACTGCGCGAGGTTCCTGGTCCATGACTGGGGAACAATCTTTGAGTTCTTTCCCTTGGTTCTCTTCAAATACTTGTGCGGGGCGAGCATGTTTTATACCTTCCTGTCACCAAGGTTGATGTCACTAAACTTCAACGCTGTGATCTTATCCTGGTCTGTGCACACTGCGCATATCCCTTTAAGGAGGTACACAGTGACCAAAGTGTACTCAAACTCTCTGGGTACACTGTCTCGATTGATTGCACCACTTAGAGGTGGTAGGTAGGTGGGTAGATTTCTAGGAATCAACTTAGCAGTCACAAGATCATCCCTTTTTTTAGTTTGCTTCTCATCGGATGACCGAGATGGACCGGATCAAGCAATGGACAGAGAGGTCGATAGTCCTCTTTCCAATGATGCTTGTATAGCTGTAGACACTCCTCTTTCAGACATGACTCTCTCTGTCATGAATTCGAGGATAACTTTCGTTACTAATTCTTCAATTGCGGTGAGCTCGTTGGACATATTCACTTGGGATTAAAATTATTGGGGTCACGATGGTCTTAGACACTACACTAGAATAACAACAAGGGTGCAATGATCACTGTAGACAAGTCACTTAGTCCACGGGATTCAAATTCTTAGTTATAAAAAATGTTCTCCATGCATGGCGCGATGGGATAAGTAGGCAACTTGGCAACAATTCACTTGCAATGGTTATGAGCCTCCATTAATTCTTGTTCGATCTATTATGGTCTGGTGTCGAGATATAAATTTTTTTCGATCTATTCGGAGAGACATTTGAATGGATATATCAGCCATAACGGTTATATTGCTTCGTCACGATGAATTTCCCTATGTCACTATTTTGATATCCCGAAGAAGCTCCAATTCTGCAAATTTTATCTCTACGAAGTTCCCTCTGGAACCTTCTGCAACTTATCTCTCTTCTTACTTTGTTTCCTTAACTTCTTTCCAGTGAGCTTTGTCTCGGTAGTTCATTTTCCATTCTGATTCTTTTCTTCTTTTAATATAGTTGTTGTGCGCTGTTGAGATTCTTTCCTAGGATTCAGGGGTAATACCTTTTATTTGACTAGTATAGGTACTTTAGTCTTCTGGGATTCCTTTGATGTTCCTACTTCAACATCAGGGTCTCTAGTGTCAAATAACTTCAATTTGTTCTCCTATTCTTCAATCAATTGTGCGATCCTTCTAGCCATGATATCTTTTAAGTCTTGTTTCTTCTGCTCCAAGGATTCTTCTTCTTCCTTTTGTCTGGCTTGAGCTCTGTCAATGCAAAGTTTTCCTATTAACATGGTAAATTGGGTGTTGTCTTCAACAAACTTAATAATCTCAAAATCTCCCTCTGTCAAAGTTCCATTAACATTCATAGGTATCTGAGCGAGCTTCCCACATAAGTTTACCATCTTTCCTTTGAATAGTCCTATTCCTCCTAATGAATGGATCATAGCATGCCTCCCTATAGGTTCCCAAGTTCTTTCTTTCATGATATTCACTTGTGTTTCTTCATCTAGAACACAGTCAATGTCGAAGTCTCCTATTCTTTCTTCATTGCATTATTTTTCTTTAAAGATCTCTGATATCCTGACATGTCGGTGATCATTCAGGGTTTCATTTATTTTCAACAATACTTTCAATGATTATTTCTAGGGTTCTTTTGTAGCCTTAGTTTCTGGATCTAGCTTGGGGATCTCCTGGTTCAGAGTCATTCTTTCAAGCTTAGCAATCATTCTAGGGAAATCCAACACTTCATGGTCCATAGCCTGACAACAAAGACAATTAGGTATTCTTCCAGGTCATTCCTTAGTAAGATGTCCCGGTCTTCTACAACTATAACAAAGGGTCAATCATTTTTTTTATTTTAAATGATCCCTAACCTCTCTTGTACTATGCACTAGGATCATGGTAGCTAACCTGCAACAAATTCTTTCTAGGATCCTGCATCCATTTGTTAGTCCAAACATTATTTCTATGCACAGGTATAATATATATTTCACTATGTTTGTTAGATCTACTCATATCAAACCTTCTTTCATATATTAATCCCCTAGCTTTCAAACTAGGACAAACTCTATTAAAAATACCTAGTTCCATACTCTAGAAACAAAAATTTTTCACTTATCTTACTTCTACAGAGCATAAAGATTTCAGATCTAAAATTTTTAACTATTCTTACCTTTATCAGAGCACAGAGCTTGCAGATCTTACCTCTTTTAATCAGAAATTCCCACTTTTACCTTTCTTAGAGAACAAAGATTTTAGATCTTAATTCTTTTCTTCAGATCTGATCTCCTTTCTTCAGATCAGGCTTCTTTATTTTATCACAGGGATTTATAAGTCGAGTATAATACTGATTGTTAGGGCATAGATCTGCGCACATAGCTTTCACAATTTTAGGATGAATCTTTGCACAAAGCTTCTTCTTTGTCAGTTCCCAGCAATAACATTTTTAGGTCCTGGCAACAAAACCATTTGTTGGCACAGGGGTAGACCCAGGGTTCAATGCTATAATAGTGGACCAACAAAACCCTAACTACCGACCCTTTTGAAAACACCTGCAAAGTAGATGAAGTCTCACCCGAGGTAGAGGCAGGGGTGGCTGCAAAACTTAGGTGTCTGCAACCTTAGCTGGGACAAAAATATGTGATTGTACTCCTTAATAAAGAACTTAGCACCATCAGTTCCTCAATATAAAGTCAATAACCACTTCTCTTATAAGACAAAACTTCACAACATTAACACTGATCTGATTTATTTAAGAACTTATCATAAGTAAATAGGTCAGATCTGGTAGATCAAGCACTGAGCATATTCATGTATATAAGATCTATCATTCTACCTATCAGTAGCACTAAGTATAAGTAGATTTATCTAAGAATATTAGAGCACTTAGCATATAACATATGAACACATCAAGACAAATCACAAGTACATAACACAGTGTTTATGTGGTTCACCCACACCCTGGGGCTACGTCCACCAAATCTTCTTCTTTATTTCCTTCGGTCAATATGTTACAAGCACAGAGCCTCAAAACCCTTACTCCACATGGAACAAAATATCTATGCAACTTGCTAGATCCTTATTCCTTGCGTTGCAACACTAAGCCTCCTATTGTATCGTACAAGGACTTGCACTCAGCTCTGCACGTTTTACACAGAATGCACAAAGCCTTGATCACACAGATCCAACTCATGGAACTTAGCCTACATCACATAGATATGTCATTTCTCCCTCCTCCATATGGCCTAGACATCTATATATACATACAAAATAGGCCTAAACATGGGTAAACCCATGGGCTGACATCCCATTCCCGTTACATATTCCCAAAAACCCAAAAAGGGGCCCAAAAGTGGGCTGCGATCCCATGATCTCCAGTTCATCTTCCGCTCCTCCTTTGACAGGTTGTCGAAGTTCCAAAATAGGTCAACATGAACAAAAAATTCCCAAAACTTGGTCAAGGGACAATAACTGGTGGTCCCAAAAGTTATCGTAAATGAACAAGTTAGTTATAACTTGTTGCACAAGTCAGCTCAACAGTTTAAAAAAGTTTTGAGCATAATCCACTATAAATAAAACCATGATTGGTTCACTTGAAACAATGCTTGTGTATGAAGCATGTATTTTGAATTGAAGAGGCAGATATCAACCCGAGGTCCATGCGAATATAAAAGAGTGATGTAGAAGAGAAGATTGTGTGAAGATATCAGAAAAAAGATAAAGTGAAGAAGGCACGAATTTCAGAGAGAGGATGAAATGCGGTGATGAATGTTTTATGATATACTTCTGATCATGAGATATAGTTTATTCTATAATGTATCACTACTACTGGAGTTGAATAAACTATAGTTGGATAGATTGGGTTCTATTAGCAAGATGGGTCTTGCCTGAGAGTTGGTGCTCTCCAAGGAGTTTGTTCTCCTTACTTTAGTTGGTGTTGAAACAAATCAGTTGATGTTGGGAAAATCCTCTTTCACATATATTCATATTACTATATTCATATCAATTATACAAAATCTAATACACACATATGGTGTCTCTGTGCCATTGTAATTATGATTTGATTGTTCTTAATTTGTTCAAATATGTTTTAGCTGCTAACCTGTGAGAAGAAAAAGATAGAATAGTGCACACACTGATTCAGCCCCTCCCTCTTAGCGTGGGTGGTGTGTTCAACAATTGGTATCAGAGAGAGGTTCCTTCAACACAGTTTAACCATTGGAAGGTAGATCCTGAAGAAATGGGTGGACATATGGCTCTCTCTGGAATTGAAGCTCCCTTATTTGACGGAACAAATTATTCGTCATGGAGAGAAAATATGAAACAATATTTGAATTCAAAAGGAACTGAAGTTTGGAATTCAGTAGTAAGAAAGCCCCAGGATTTAAGTACATCAAATAATATATCCAAAATTACAGTCCAAAAAAGAGCAAGGAAGAACAATGAAGTGGAATTGAAGATTCTTCTCAATGGATTATCAGATACAGTCAAGGCAAGCATAGGGATATGCACATCTACCAAGGAATGATGGATGAAGTTAGAAAAGATGTATCAAATAAAAAATGAATACACAGAAGAGATTCCTATCAAGGATGAAGATGAAGACGCATCCATCAATAAAGGTAAGGACTCTCCACAATATTTTGATTGCAATAACAGTGATATTGAATCCTCCCCTACAATTAAAGAAGAAGACTCAGATAAAATAACAAAATGTTTGGTTATCACTTATCCCATGGATGGAGAAGAAGAAGAAGAAGAACTATCAAAGGCCAAACAAAAGGTTGATTGGAGTCTTTGTGAATACCTCTATGACCATAATGAATCAGACTATAGCTATCTTCATGACTACACTAAAGAATTTCTTGAAAAGACTCAAAATCCTATCTTAGAAATAAAGGAAATGCTCAAGGACAATGAAAAGATAATATATGAGTAGGACAATTAGTTAGAAGAGAAATAAGAGGAGATCAAGAAGTTGAAGAAAGAAATTAGTCAAGTAAAAGAAAAGGAGAAGGAAGATTATGAGCTTAGCAATCAGAACCATATCTTGGAAATAAAAGAAAATCTCAAAGACAATAAAGAAATCATATTTGAGAAAAAGATTTAGATAGATAACAAAGAAGAAGTGATCAAAATATTGAAAACAAAAGTTTTTGATCTAACAAAAGAAAAGGAAGAGGAAATCAAGAGACTGAAAAATGAAATCAGTCAAGCAAAGGAAGTGGAAATTAAGAGACTGGAAAATGAAATCAATGAAGCAAAAGAAGAAAAGAAGGAAGATGATGAACAAAACAAAAACCTTGCAGAACTAAGGGAAATCTATGCCAATCTTAAAGTTCAACTTGAAGAAGCCAAAAGGAGAGAAGAGGTAGTAAGGAACCAGTTGGACAAAAAGGAAGAATATTGTCATGAGATGGAAGTAGAAGTTGTGAATATTAGAAAGAAGGTTGAGAAGCCAGACAACCAATTCAATTTCTTGAACAAATCCATGACCCTAGATGAGATCTTGGATAGTCAGATATCACCAAATGACAAATCCGGATTGGATACAACAAGGAAGAAATCAATAGTCCTAAGAAATCTAATGCATGTCCTGCATTCGTAAAGGATGAAAATAGATCTGACACAGGTCCTTCATTTGTAAAGGATGAAGACAGGTCTAAAACAAATCCTTCATTTGTAAAAATTGAAAGCAAGTATGACTCAGGTTCTTCACGTTCAAAGAATAAAATAAACGCTACAAAATTTAGAAGATCAGATCAAGGAAGACATCCAGAAGCTATTCATATACCTCAAATCAAGTTCATAAGAGAGACACCTTCATGGATGAATCAAAGAAGGTATGAAAGTGTTTTTAATGGTTATTGTTCTTATTGTAATGAATATGGTCATAAAGCCTTGGATTGTAGGCATCATGAAAGAAAACAAGTTGGTAGGTTCAACAACAATATAAGATGTTGGAACTACAATCATGTTGGACATATTTCTGCACATTGTTACACTATGAGATGTTATAGCTGTGGTGGATATGGCCACAAAGCCTATAACTATTGAAACTCAAGAAAACAATCAATGAGAAATCCTTCACACAATACGACAAAAGGAGTAAATGGAACATGGAAGAAAAATTAAGTTGCATTAATAGAAGATTAGAGAACAAAGTTCAAGAAACCAGGACACTCACGGATGTGGATAGTAAAGACTGAACAAGTGAACATGAGTGAAGTTAATTACTGCAAAAAGAATTGCAGTTATGTGACAAGAATAGTATAAAGTTGTCTCAGTCAAATTTAGAGAAATGTACAGTAAATAAGCATCTTGGATAAACACAGATACATCTGGTTAGAGACCGATGAGAATGAATAGGCAGATCCAAGAATTGTTTGAATAAGATGAGCTACAATTGCACACTATTCCATTAGGACAACGACATCTGTAGAAGAAACATTCTAATGTACAAAATGAGGTACATGACATCCTGTAGAATTAACAAGGGGAGAACAGTCAGTAAAAACTCAAGGGAAGTTTTGGTTAATAAGAATGTAATTATCTTAAGTCTTGAAAAGACTCGATCACTACAAATATTTGTATCAATAAGACTACTCATTTGAAACACAAAAATCCCAAACAACTGAGATAATAAGTTAGTTAATAGGGGAAGAAACCTTGTCAGGAAGAACTTCCTTTTCATAAATAAATGGGGAGAGTAGTCAGAAGTAGAGAGAGAGAATATTGACAGGGGGAGTCATTCATCTATGACAAGAAGAACATGACTATAGGAAGAGTTACCCAAATTTAGATTCCGGTCAGTAACATACAGAGATTTACCATAGGAGCAAAAACCCTTTTCCATTGATGTCAAAGGGGCAGACAAAAATTCATAAGAGGAAAGAATCAAAACTTCATAAAAGGAAAGAATCATCACAGGGAGATTTTTGTACATGAAGCTAGTGTTTTCCCTCAATGACAAGGGGGGATATCTTTGGACATATTGTCATTGATGTCAACAGTCAATGTGATGATCTGTTTTTAATTATGAATTACCACAGATGAGATTGTCATTGATTTCAATAGTATATCAGTTAGCAAAAGATGTCAAACAGTATGCAGATATGAAAAGTGTAAGCTTAGGAGGAGGAGCGAACAAGAGGAGCGAACAGTAAGAAGATCAGAAGGGAATACACACTATGTGATTATTGTTGATCACGATATGATCAACAATGTTCCTATGATAGAGCACATGAAGAGAGAGCAACATGAAGATCAAAAGATTAGAAGGGAAAACACAGTACATTGAAGCAATTCATGGTTATTGTTGATCACGATAGGATCAAAAATAAAATCTCATGAGGGTTAGAAAACGAATGAAGATCAAAGCTTAGAAGATATGGTGCACTGAATTTCAGAAGAAATGTTGGACGACCAGTCAGGCAATATATAATGACTAATGTCAAATAGAGATTAAATATCAGAAGAGATGGTGCGATAAAAATCATGTCAAATCAAGACTGTCATATCTACAAGCTAGATCAACGGCAGGGATGAATTATGGGGTGAAAGAAGAATTAAACTACTCACTAGTTACAATCCCGCAATTTGTCTGGATCGTCAGATCTCATAGCTTTAAATATCTACGACTATGTTTGATCCAACAAACCATGAGTTTAAGTCATATTAAGTCATGACTGTCGGATGCGCAATCACCAAATCAATGGAAGGGATAAATAGTGGAGATCGAATGGAGAATTAAATATCTCACTAGTTCCAATCCCTCAATTAGTCAGGACCATCCGATATTATAGCTTAGAAGATCGACGATTTTGGTTGAATCACCAACAACGTACAACTTCAAATTATGGAATTTGGGTGTCGAGTTAAATCACTCACAAGTTTTGGTTCGGTAATCATCGTCGACCGTTAATATTCTTCAAAGAGTCCACATCAACCATTAGATCAACTCAAAGTTGAAGGATAGCATAAGTGGGGCTAAAAGGTTGAGATTTTGATTAGTCGAATACCCGTCAGCCATTGGATCATGTTAAAGTGGAAGGACACGTTAAAGATACAAGAGTTGCATCGTAGAATAGATCGAATTGTTGATCTAAGATCCTGATCGAATGAACATCCTTCACTTCGGGTCTAAATATGTGAGGAACTTATGCTCCATCAGTTTGATATTTGAAATACTCAGAGCGCAAAAATCTGAAGTGAATAAGGACCATCAGATTTGGAGGACATAACGAGGACCGTTGGATCAGGGTTGTTGATCAGGAGACCACATCAACAAGGACATGTGGGAGATCCAAGTCAGTGAACCTCATTAGCAAGGACACGTGGAAGACCACACCAACAAAGAAACATGGAATAATCAAATTATGACAACTGTCAAGAGGAAATTGACTCATGCCATGTCAACAAGTGACGTAAGCAAGTTACGTCACTATGGGAGAATTTCTTCAAGAGTTTTACCACAAACGAATGTCAAAGTCCTGAAGTCCCAAAGGACGAAGGTCCGAAGTCGCTCTCAGTCGTCGATTTGAGATACCCTTTGGATACTATCCTGACCATTAGATCATGGATATGAACATGTGTCACATCGGGAGATTTACGTCGATGTCAACAAGAATCTATGAAAAACCATGTCAGCAGTCTACGTCAACAAGGACACGTGGCACAATCAGAAAATGACTAGTGTCAAGTTGAATGAACATTTATGGTACATGAAAATCATGAATTAGAGTGACACATGGCAGCTACTCAACTCATGACACGTCATCAAGTGACATAAGAAAATTATGTCACTCCAAGAGTTTTTCTTCAGGAGATATACCACCATCACTTACCCAAAGTCTTGAAGTCTTGAATATCGAAGTCTCAAAGTGGAGACAAGACGTATGATCTGAAAGATCACTTCAGGATCATTCTTGATCGCCGATCTACTACAATGGAAGGATAGTGTAAGAGGAAATGTTAACCGACAACAAGAGGTCTCCACTCATCAGTGGTTTGTCAGCTCCAGAAGATTGATGTACGAAGGAAAGAAGGGGTTGAGACTCGAAATCTCCAAAGTCGGGAGACCCAAAGGAGATATCAACCGTCAATCTAATGTTCAGTTTCACTCACAACCATTGATCAAAATACAATGGAAGAATAGCATAAGAATAATAGTTTGAAGACCTAGATTAAATGGTGTCCATCCATCACAACGCTTGATTAAGTCCCATCCGTCGGATTAAGGAATGAAAGGATAAATATAAGGATCCAATATAACCATTGATCTGGTTTCGAGATATAATTTGAACCGTCCGATCTGTTTGGTGATATCGTATTCAGGAGATTTGAAAGGTTTGAAGTCACGAAGACCCGAAGGGAAAATACTTGAAGTCTCGATTGATCCAGGTGGATATCGGTGGCCACCCACCTTCTCCAACTGGCCCAATACATGTTTTTGGCAATTCTGGTAATTTACTATTTTTAGCAGGTTTTAACTTCCGGGGCCATTTTGAGGGCCTAAATGAAGGTTTCTCAAGATAGAGGTTCTCAATGATAGTCGAAGGCATTATTGAGCCCCCAAAATGAATCTCCTTGATGATACCTTTCCAACAAGCTATCACACGCCTAAAATGAAGATCGTATGCAAAAGTTACGACCCCGGGAAGTTGATGCACCAACTTACCCAAACGAGGCCCACATGACTTTTGGCGCTTCATCTCCTAGGGTTAGGTTTTTGGATGTCTAGGACTTTTGGAATTCCCATTTATTGTAAAAGGGCCTTTATAGCCTCATTGTAACCATATTCTTGTGAATGTGAGTAGCCGTCACATCTCTTCTCAGAGATATTAAGCTGCCACCATTCTAGCGAGTCTTTCACTCTGTATTTTTACAGTCTCTGTACATTTCTTTCATTAATAGAAATCGTGTATTACTGTATATCCATTTTTATGGTTGCATCTCTGATACATTTATGTTATATTATTGAATCTCTGCGATATCTCTGTGCATTTCTTTATTATATCTCTGATCTCATTTCGTGCCGAAAATAATCTGGATCAGTGGTATCAGAGCAGGCTGCTCTTGATCATTTTTCAGTGCATGTCCTCGACGAGGTCCGAGTATAGAAAGTTGGGTCTCGAGCTTGTCTCTCTCAAGGAAAATTTCTCTCACACACCCAATAAACCCTCAATGGTGGAAGAAAATAAAAATGATGGAGCAGACGATCCTATCAATCTGTTGCTTGAGCAAGCTCTCACGCGACAGAGGGATGAAATGATGGAGAATTTTGCCCACATCCTTCAACGCTTGCTGATAGCATCAGGTGCATATTCATCAAGTGGCCACTTTGGAGGCACCTTTCCTTTCAAGGTACAAGTTAATTTTGATATTCCTGTATTTGAAGGACAGATAGATGCAGAAGCCCTAGAAAAATGGTTGACTCTGCTGGAAGGTTATTTCTCTGTTCACAATTTTTCCGACAAAGAAAAGATCACCTTTGCACTCCTTAAAGCTCTCCCTCATGTCAAACATTGGTGGGAAACTTACTGGGAGCAAAGTT
>ML806793.1:192933-212525 GCA_009831015.1 Picea engelmannii | reverse complement strand
TGTATCAACTAATCATCAACTATGACTCATCAAGATGTACCAACATCATCAACTATACACCTCATGTATGTGCCAACTCATCAACTACTTGTCTCAACCATGTACCCAACATGTACCTCAACCAAAAGCCCTCATCAATTTCACCATCCAAATCTGATTTGTAACTCTGTAATAGACCTAGTGTATATGATCATATACCTGCAAAACTTCCTTAACTTTAACAACAAGAGACTAGCATTTTCATCAAACTTTACTTTAAAATCACATGATTGGTTTTGGATTAGTCAACAACCCTAACTTGAAATAATCATAATTGTGTACATGTAATGAATAAAGATATGAAAATAGTACACAATATTCTTCATTATACTTTATGCAATTCCTCCAAGTGTCACTACTTGGAACCTCTCAGAAAAGGAGTTATAGCAAAAATGACATACCTTGTTGAATTCTGGCTTATTCTAGAGAGCGAACTTGTAGAGCGTGCCCTGAACAGAATGTTTGTTGTATGGATCTGAAAATGTTACAAAAAATACTAGTAATTGTACTCTAACCAACACATTTGGTCCTATTGAATTTGGATCTGTTATGAAGAAGTTATGATGTTTTTACCCGAAACACTTGTTTTAGACTAGTTTCAGGACTAGCCACAAACCTTATTTTCCACGGAGTGTAACTCCAAAAATACAACGAACCATAAGCTGAAATTCATACCACAACTACTTGGATATGTTTTCTCAATGGCCTCTCAATTTCACGTTCTGAATCATTCTAGAAAAAACGTTATTGTGAAAATGGTGAGATGACCTGTAAATAACATACCTTAGAAAGCATCATCAAAAGAATTTATCCTCCCTTGAATTTCGGCCTTCTTTACTTCACCTTCCCTCTGAAATTCAGCTTAGATATCCTTTGGTTACCTCAATCACCTGTAGATATTCAATATTCTCAAGTGTGATTCAAATGAGAGAGCCGTGCTTCTTATTTATACTCTACAAGTAGTTTCCTTAGAAGCATCTTCTAGGCCACTTTGTCCACATAGTCACCTATGTCCAACTTTGTGCAATTTGCCACTTGTCCATATATCTAATAGCCACTTGACTACTTAACCCATTTTCCTCATTTTAGGGTTAACCTTCTTATAACCACTTTCCATAATTAGAAAGTTCTCCATTTACTTTATTATTTAAATAATCCTCCTTGACTTTGTCACTTCACTTTATTATTTAAATAATCCTATTTGACTTTGTCACTTCACTTTATTATTTAAATAATTTCTTATTTGTAATCACTTTGACTTCTTTGACCTTTTGGGGCTTCAAGCCAACATATGAGGGTCCTCCAAATTCGTAAGGCCATAACTCTCAAACCGTGAGGAGTTATGTGACGTTCCACATACCACCAAAAATGGCATTAAATTTACTATCCATCTAGAAGAGTCTTACTTTCAAATATATCAAAACTCATACCTTTATACATCAAACAAACTTGGGTCCATTACCCAAACCCGGGTTCTCCAACTTCAAATGGCCATAACTCTCTAACCGTGAGGAGTAATGTGATGTTCCACATACCACCGGAAATGGAATGACATGTAATACCCATCTAGAATAGTATTACCTTCAAATATATTAAAACTCATACAATTATACATCAAACAAACTTGGGTCCATTACCCAAACCTTTGTGCTACCAGAATTCGCTACCGGACTTTATACAAGGGTTGATATCAACCACTAAGGGTTGACATCAATATACAATATCACTCTCCAATGGTTGACATCAATGACAACCAAAAATCCATCCCAACTGTCCATCAGTCTAAGCCAGTTGTTTGACATTGTGAACTAGGTTCATTATTAAATAAGGTCCATTACGTAGTTAGAATTGACTAAATATAATGTGGTCTCATTAAAAAAGGACCACTGTGTAGTTAAAATTTGGTTAAGGTGGTTAGGGTTTGCTAGGTAGATAGAAATAATGGTGGAGTCATCCTTATGTGATCATTTATTAGAATATTATTGTATTGGAGCCTAGCTCATTGGAAGATTTCCCATTGAAGAGGCAATTGAATAGGGGTTGACTCTTGAATAAAATAATCATTATATGGTGTTACCCTACGTTAAGTGCTTTTGGATTTAATTTCAAAGAACAAGGGTATTTCTTACACATTATTGATATATTGCACGTTGTTTCTTTTGTAATCTAAGGTACATAACAAGTGATATCATAGAACTTCCCAAGGCAAAAGGGTCAAATTTTCTATGTTATTTTTTTTCACAAATTTGGAGTTGAAACACTTAAGTCGATTTCTCACTACAAGGAGAACACCTTCTTGTGGAGATTTTTACGGAACCTCCCCGAAAAATTCTTCCCTTAGTTGTAAATAGCAGACATCATTAGCGAAGGCAGGCAGAAGAAGGTTTTTGCGGAGGTTTTTTTCGGTGCACCTTTATGGAACATATGCACCGGGGTGCATCTAAAAACTACCACATCAATGCTTAAATGTTCAAACACGTCGTCATTGTTCATAGCAGAGGCACGCGGTGAGAGGTTTTTTTAATCGATGCGTCTTTAACATATCGACACATTGGAACTTTAATGAACAATGACACCTGGGTTCGTCCATGTTCCTGTAGCACTGCCATACTTTATAATAAAATTACACGCACCAAATAATCACATCGGTGCCATTGAACATCACCCATCGGTGCGCCTACATGTCCAAAGGAGCACCGAGGTAGGGTAAATAAAAAAAAACTACCAAACCGATTTTTATTGTTACAATGAATCATATGCTTTAAAACTCTCAAGCAAGCACTGATGCTCACCTTTTTTCCTAAGACGCCTCCTTTTTGGTGCTCTACACCAACTTGAAACGATCCATTATTGGATTCCACACATCTCCAAATTTTGGAAATTACCACAAATTTTCATTTCCTCTCAATGGTGCACCATGCCTCCTTGGGACAAAATAGAGCAGGTAAATTATTTATTACCTTCCTATTTTCATTTTCAGCCAATGAAAATTACAATTTAGCTTGAAATTGGGCATTTTTTTCAATTTTGTTTAAACTGTGTGTGATGCTCCTGAACAATTCGGCTCACCCTAAAGCGACGTGTACTGTGTTAAATACACAATGAGCACCGCTGACAGTGCATCGATATATGGTCGCACTGGTGTTGTTCAAGCTAGCACACCGCAAAAAATTACCAAAAAACAAAGCGGTGCATCCTTCGAAACACCCCTACACCGGTGCAAACTTAGCTTATACCCACACTGGTGCATTACACTTCATTTACTACACCGTTATTTCAACGATATAATATTTAACCTAGCGGTGCACCTAGTTTAATTGATTGCTCTGGGGCATACCCGAAAGATAATGCCACAGTGAGCACCTTCGTTGGTGTGTCTATATATGTTCCCACCGACACCGTTTAACCTAGTGCACCATGATAAATTACCAAAAAACAAAGTTGTGTGTCCTTTGGAACACCTCGACATCGGCGCAAAACGGGCCTATAACCGAACCAGTGCGTTACACTTCATTAACTGCACCGCTATCTCAATGATTTATAAAATTTAACCTGGCAGTGCACCACATTTAATAAATCACCCTGGGGCGTACCCTAAACATAATGCCCCATTGAGTCAATGTTTAAACGCACCTCCATACTTTATAATAAAATTATATGCACCAAATAAGTCGCACTAGTGTCGTTGCATATTACACCCCGGTGTGCCTTAGTGTCTCAAAGCACACCAAAGTAGGGTAAATTAAAAAAAAAAAAACAAAAAAAAAAACATGTTTTCATTGTTATAGTGCATCCCATGCTTCTAAACTCTCAAGCAAACACTTGTGCGCACCTTTCTTCCCAAGACACCTTGTTTTCAGTGCTCTACATCGACTTGAATATCTCTAGTGGTGGACTCCACACATTTTGAAATTTTGGAAATTACCACAAATTTTTATGTCATCTCAACGATGCAACCATGCCTCCTCGGGATAAAAGAGACTATGTAAATTATTTATTACCTTCCTATTTGCATTTTCATCCATTCAAAATTACAATTTAATTTGAAATTTGTGAATTTTTTCAATATTGTGCGGTCATCTTGAACGGTTCGGCTTGCCTTGATGCAGTGTGTCCTATGTTAAATACATAGTGAGCACCGATGTCGGGGTGTCGAATACATGTATGCATCGGTGCAGTTCCCTAAAACACCCCGAAACCAGGGCACAATGGGCTTTGACCCGCACCGACACATTTCACTTCATTAACTGCACCGCTAGCTCAACAATATATATATATATATAAGTTAACCTAACAATGCACCAATTTTATCCAACAACATTGAGGCATACCAGAAAAATAAAGCCCCAATGCGTTAATGATTAAACGCACCACCATATCTTATAAAAGCATATACGCACCAAATAAATTGTTTCGGTGTTGTTTAACATTATGCATCGCTATACTTCACTCAACTAACGACACTGCTAACATAACGATTTATAAAATTTACCATAGCGGTACAATAATTGTAATCCAACGAACCATAAATGTATACAGAAACGCACTGGGACATATATTGCCCGATTTTTCATAGTGGGGTGTCTCGTTCTCGATGCTCTATCCTTTACAACGTGATGTGTCCTTTGGAACTCCCTGAAACCGACGCACAATGGGCTCTTACCCACACCAACACATTTCACTTCATTAACCGCATCGCTAGCTCAGCGTTGTATGAAAAGTTTACCTAGTGGTGCACAAATAGTACCGAACCACATTAGTGTGAACCGGACATAACGCCCCAACACATCAATTTTCAAATGCACTGCAATACTTTATAAATCTCACCGATGTTGTTTTACATTACCCACCGGTACACTTCACTTAACTAAGGGCACCACTTACATAACAATTTATAATATTTTACATAGCGATGCAATCATTGTAATTTGACGCACAAGTATTGTAAATAGAAATGCACCAGGACATGTATTGCTTGATTTTTCATAGCGTGGCGTCTCATTGGACGCCTCATTTCCGGTGCTCTATCCTTTATAATGCATCGATGTACAAAACATTGGTGCTCCACTATCACGGTAGTGTCGGTGCATTAATAGTAACTTGTCGCATCGCTTCAACTGCGATATCGAAGTTTAGCTTAGAGGTGTCCATCAGTCCACCAAATGCACCAGTGTCGTACCTACAACGTCACTGATAGACAACATGTCAGTGCTCTGGTAGACATGGCCCATCAGTGCATCTGGTTTAACAAAGGGCACCATGGATTTGTGCGCTACAAGTTTTAGCGTTGCGGTGCGTCTTTGTTAACGAGATGAACCGGTACTGATAAAATCACTTTGTTAGTGTAGATAGTCCTATCAGACACACCACTTAGCGGTGTTGTTGTTCTGATATAGAGCATTGACCGTTGGGCATATGAACTATTGAGGGCGCACTGGTTTATTTAAAAAAAAAAATTGCAAAAAAAAATCATTTTTTTTTAAATACTCGTCATTTATATATGTATTTGTTTTATAATTTCAATTTATTTTATCCTTATATATATGTGCCTAACAATATTTCTATGTGAATAAGAGACGATCATGATGAGAACAAGAGGAGGCGAGGTGGTGACGGGTTGAGACATATAATTTTGTGCACGAGTGGGAGGCTAGGGAGAGGGATAGGAAGGCTTACCGTCACCCTATTTGATATCATACTCATGACCTTTCGATGGAAATTTCCCTCCTGAAGTTTTATTCGGAGGGAAGATCCCTTAGGGGGGAATATGCATTTTTACAATAGTTGATCCGTTGATGGGATCATGGGAGACAAGGTTTTCAGTTTGGTTCGGATATGTGGTATCATCCCACAAAGGAGGATGTATATTTTATCACTGGGTTGTCTAGGAGGGTGTAACACACCCACTATGGGGAAAAAATAAAATAAAAAATTTGTCCTCCTTACAAGAACAAATCCTTTCCCTCTACGATTCCTAATTTGGGAAGTCTGGGACTCAACCCAACTCTCCGGTTAAGGGTCTCCAATTCTCTAAGTCAAGCAAGACTTCGAGACCTGATAGTATCACCTCCTAATCAAACACAGGCCCTTCTGGCTTCTGGTACAGGTCTTACGATACCCGCGATCTTCCCCTCCGCGCTTCAGCGAAGGCTCGGAGTTGGCGTTAGCCCCTTTTTATTGACCCCTCCTCAGATGTGACCTTGGGAGATGACCTCGTGCAAAGCCACAATTGCGGGTGTGACCAAAGGAGGTTTGAAACCAAACTACTTTTCGGTCCGCAATCCTCCTCAAGCCTCCACGTGTCCTTTCTCCAAAATCGGGGTTTGGATTGTGACTCGCCCTCAACTTTTTAAAGTTCGCGCACCTCCAATCCCTGCAATGCTATGGCACCATCAATCTCCCGATCTTGACAGTACTGTTGGAACTAACGGTTCAGATCTGCCATTTTCAAATCCATGGACCAAATTTGCCCCTCCTAAATCAACGAATGCGTTCTCCTTCGTGATTCCGGACTTCGGGCTTTTCAATTCTCAAACCCTGCTTTCCTCCATACATCAATCTTCTGGAGATGGAGATCTACAGACACCCATCCTCCTAAATCAATGACCCTACTTCTAATTCAAGTATTTGACCTTTCAACTAGATCAATGGTCCGATGGCCCTCTTCTCGATCAATAATCAAGATCTCCTTCGGATCTCCGGACTTCTCAGATCTCAAATCTCAAACTTCACCCTTTTTCCCAACGGCTTTTATCCAAAGGTTATGATCCACCGACACGTGTCCACTGGATCTGATGATCAAGGATTACTTTGGGTCTTTATCCGGAGTCCACAGACTCATGCCATGTTTTCTCCAGATCTGACGGTTTGGATCTACTTCGGTGCTTCGGCATTTTAGGATTCAAGAGTTTCAACTCTCAATCTGAAACTCTCGAGGTGATTTCTCTGAAGTATACGATCTTTCGCAACTTGTCTCTCTGGACCTCACGACTATGAATTACTTCGGGACTTTACCTAGAGCTCACAGATCTACGCCACGTCTCTATTGAACTTCGACGGCCCAGATCCACTTCGGGTGATTCGACGCCTGAGATTTACTTCGGGCAATCTGATGATTTAGATTCACTCCTACTGATCAGATGGGTGAGATTTACTTCGGACTTTCGGCTCTCTGGGCTTCGAAAATATCAAGTCTCAAACTTTCCTCCTCTCGAACAAATTCCTCCGGAGTCCACGATCTGTCGCCACGTGTCCCTCTGGATCAGGTGGTTCAGATTCACTTCGGGTCTTCGGGGTTCAGGAATTTCAACTTTTGACCGAAAACCCTCGAACATATTTCTTCGGAGTCCATGATCCATCGCCACGTGTCCCTCTTGACGATGGACGGTCCCAAACTACTTCGGGACTTCGAAACTTTGGTAAGTCCTATTCTCTTACGTGTGCAAGGTACTAAGGTTCGTGCACCTTGTTTAGATCAGACAACTATCAAGCCTCTGCGATGTGATCCAACGACCATTGTCACTCCTCCTCTTAGGCTTCTGACTTACTTCGACTTAGAAGGTTTTCTATGTGCTCAAAGGATTTGAACTTTGCTCCTCCTATGGGCCCGTCTCCTAGATTTCGTCTACGCTCCTGAAAGCGCTATCTCTTCTAAGCTTGATCTCTTTGAAGGTTTTTTCCATCCCATGCGCTCCTTGCATTTCAGGGATTGCTTCAAATTCAGATCGAAGGTCAACGACGATCGATGGTTCACAGGAATTGCGGGGTCCCAACATGCGGGTTCTTTACCAGGGAGTTCGACCTCTACAATTCGGAAAGTGCTTGCTCGATTCTAGTCTAACCGGGATCGTTGATCCTCCGGCCCATCGTGATCAACAACAAGGGTGAATTGTGGGCTGCGAACTAGTGCGTTCGCTATTTTCACCTTTGCACTCTGTAGTGATTCCCCACCCTCGATCTCCATTCATAGATAGATGATGCATATAAATTGCGGGGTTTAAATTGACCTTCATACAACTTGACATATCGGAGCCTCGAGCTCCAAATTTCCTAGACCTAGGTCACGTGGATCTTCATAAAACTTTGGGTCTATGATCCCCGCTCTTAGTCGAGTTTTTTGTTAAGGAAATAAGCACAAGTTTAGAGTCTCCTAGACTACTGGTCTGAAGGGAACACCTTCCCGACTCGCATAGCTTTAAGCTCTGAATCAAGGCAAGGTAACTTGTGAGGTTACCAAATCGATAGATATGCCCAGAGGCTTGCTCCCACTCCGGAATGATGATGTAAATTCCTGGGGAAAGCGCCTTCGAGTGATTAAACTGGGGCGTATGGAAATTCAAGCATAATTATAGGTTCTCAAGGAAACGAACACATACTCATTACTTAATCATTTAATATAGAGAAAGAAACCTTTATAGACATGTAAATACTCGCATGCATCCATTATTTACAATTCAAAACATAAGGCAAGAAAACACTTATCAGAACCATAGAGTGTGATGCGACTGTTGAAAGGGGTACTCGTTTCCACCCAACCATAGGCTCAGTCACTCCCAATGGATTTATCACTGGCCACCCCCGAGCTTAACCCACGATGCTTTGAGATTCAATCTCTTACTTCCAGCTCAACATAAGTTAGGGATGAAGGTTACTCTCCTTCTCCCAAAACAAAAAATAGATAAGGACAAAGGTTACTCTCCTTCTCCTAGTTCAATCTCTATTTTCTGTGATCAAAACTCACTGTTCCTCTTCCAGTCCTTCCTCGGACCCGAGGTTTTCCTCTCTCGTCTCTGCATTTTTCTTCGCAACTCTCCCCCTGCCCACCACACTCCCTTTCTTGCGTTTTTCCGCAAGATTGCGTGTGGCTCGTATTTCCAGTCCGTGGTCAGGTCTGGAAGCCTTATGGATGAGGAGGCCTTCACACCTACCAGCCCAACTGTAATTCATTCCTGGGTCAGGGAGTTATTTTGATCTGAGCAAATTAATTCCAGCATGGTATTGGTTTGGTGGAGGTTAACAAAACCATTCCTGGTCCCCTCCACCACCTTTCACAACATTTCGTAGTCTTTCTTAGCACATCCCCTCTTTCAGTGGTCATGCAACACGTAACCATTTTCTATTAAAATAACAGAATTTACATTCATCGACCTTCTACTCAAGACACTTTTAAGTTTTCCATAGTTCCTTGGTCCATATAGTTATATTTACAAACTGGGGGAAACAGGGTGTTACAATTCCCTCCCCCTTAAAGGAACATCATCCTCGATGTTCTATCTGTTATCATGACATGTATGTACATGAGTAAACAAAATCATATATGCTTGTCTCATGACATCCTTCATTTCCCACATAGCCTCATATGGGACAAAGTGTTTCCACTACACCTTTACATGTGCAATGGTTCAGTTCCTGAGTGAGGTTTCCTTCCTGTCTAATATGCATTGGGGTTCTGGAAGGAATTCTCCCTCCGGATCCACCTGGATCACAGACTAGTCAATTATATGATTAGCATCATGTACATATTTCTTCAATAATGAAACATGAAAAACATTATGTGCCTTTACAGTGGGAGGAAGTGCTAGCCTATAGGATACAAGTCCCACTCTATCTAGGACTTCAAAGGGTCCATAATACCGAGGTGCCAATTTGGCACAGGCTCCCATTCTCAAGGAACTCTTCCCGGGTCTAACTCTGAGATAGACATGGTCTCCGGTCTTGAACTCTCGGGGAGTTCTTTTCCTGTCGTCATAACTTTTCTGTATATCCTGAGCAATTTTCAGATTTTTCTTTATCTGAATTACTTGTTGTTCCATTTCTTTCAGCATGCCGGGTCCGATTGTAATTATGTCCATTGGATTATTCCAGCTGATTGGAATCTTACACTGTCTACCATAGAGGGCTTCAAAAGGGCTCATCTTCAAGGATTCTTGATAACCGTTGTTGTAGGCAAATTCTACCAATGGTAGGTAGTCTTCCCACTTCTTAGGCCGGTGCATTACATGCATCCTTATCATCTCTTCCACTATTTGGTTCACTCTTTCTGTTTGTCCATCAATTTGATGGTGGTAGGCTATGCTGAACAACAATTTAGTCTCAAAACCAGCCATTAGGGATTTCCAAAATCTTGAAGTAAATTTGGTGTCTCTATCATATATAATTTTCTTGGGCATGCCATGCAGTTTGAATATCCCCTTCATGAACATGTTGGCAATATCTATTGCCTTGCAGGTTGACTTGACAGGGACGAAATGGGTAGAATTACTCAGTTTGTCCACCACGAGCATGATGGCATCATTTTGTTTGGTCGACTTTGGTAGTTCGGTGATGAAATCCATGGAGATGGTTTCCCATTTCCATTCTAGGATTGGTAGGGGCTGTAACAATCCTGCTAGATGCTGATGTTCTGCCTTAACTTGTTGGCACTCTAGGCACTTAGCTAGATAGTTAGCCATGTCTTTCTTCAACCCAGGCCAATAAAATTGTTTCCTAGTGCCCGTGATCATCTTCTGATATCCTGGGTGACTAGTATATGGTCTCTTATGCAGTTCATCCATTATGAACCTCTTCAAGTCGTCACAGTTTGGAATATACAATCATTTTTTGTAAGTCAATAGCCCTTCCTCGAGCATCTGGTAGCCTTCATACTTCAGCCCTGTAGGATCTTGTCTTAGGTATGAGGTCATGGCCTTGAATAATGCATTTGTCTCTTGTGCATTTCTGACTCTTTCCTCGACGTTCACTTCAAAGGCGCTTACTGCTGCTAGATGAATCGTTTTTATACTCCTGTTAAGGTCATTGACCACCCTATTTTCCTTTCCTTTTATGTGTTTGATTTCGAAATCGAATTCACTTAGGAGATCCATCCACCTAGCTTGCCTTGCATTGAGTTTTGGTTGATCAAACAGGTGCCTCAATCCACAATGATCTGTCACAAGCACAAATCTTCTACCTAGGTGGTAGTGCCTCCACATTTTTAAAGCATGTACTATGGCAGCCAATTCTAGGTCATGGGTCACATAATTGATCTCATGCTCATTTAATTTCCTAGACGTGTAGCAAATTACACGTCCCTCTTGCATAAGGACTCCTCTAAGTCCTTCCTTGCAGGCATCTGTACACACAAGGAAATCATTATCCGGGTTTGCAATATTTAGCATGGGTGCATGGGTTAGGAGGTATTTCAGTTCCTGAAATATTTCTTCACATTTCAATGTCCAAATGAATTTAATCCCCTTTTTCTGAAGGGCAGTGATTGGACAACCAATCTTGGAAAACCCTTTTATGAACCTTCTATAGTATCCCGCTAAGCCCATGAAGGATCTAATATCGGATACATTCTTCGGGGTAGGCCATTCCATAATAGATATGATCTTTTCAGGGTCTATTGCCACTCCTTCCTTAGAAATGACATGGCCTAGGTAATGGACTTGATTATGAAAGAAGTCGCACTTGCTAAAATTAGCGTAGAGCTGATTCTCTCTTAGTACTTGAAGTATGAGTCTAAGATGTTCTTTGTGCTCCTCCCTGTTCTTGGAGTAGATTAGTATATCATCAATGAAAACCAATACAAAGTTGTCCAGAAATTTGCTGATACATTATTCATCAAGCACATAAAAGTGGCGGGGGCATTGGTTAACCCAAATGACACCACCACAAATTCATAGTGACCATAACTCATCCTAAAGGTGTTTTGTGGATGTCTTCATCCTTAAGCCGGACTTGATGGTAGCTAGACCTTAGGTCGATCTTCGAGAAGATGGATGCACCTCCTAATTGGTCGAACATGTCATCGATTCTTGGTAAGGGGTACTTGTTCTTTATGGTTGCCTTATTGAGTTGTTCGTAATCTATGCATAGTCAGAGTGTGCCATATTTCTTTTTCACAAAAAGGACGGGTGCTCCCCATGGAGATACACTGGGTCGGATGTAGCCTTTATCCATCATCTCCTTTAGCTGTAGGTTGAGCTCAACCATGTCTGGCGTGCTCATTCTGTATGGCGTTCTAGATGCTGGTACCGGTCCCGGTGTAATTTCTATCGAGAAGTCAATATCCCTTCTCGGAGGTAGACCTGGTACTTCTTCTGGGAATACGTCCTTTTATTCTCTTAATATGGGGTGGTCCTCTAAGTTTGGTTTGTCATACGCAACAGATTCCAATACCTGTATGGCATTTAAGGAACACCCCTTTCTGCAATACTTTTTCATTTGAAGGGTTGATATTTGCCTCACTGAGACATGCTTCTGAATCCCTTGGAGGGTTGTCTTTCTCCCTTCTTCATTTACACATTCTAAAGTTTTATGATAACAGTCCAATTTAGTTTTGTAAGCAGCCAACCAATCCATACTAATCAACAAGTCATAAGATCCCAGGGGAAGTACGCTAAGGGTCGCTTGGGTGGGCAATCCACCCATGATGAATTGACAGGTTGGTATGACCTCTGCCACTTTTCTTTTTGTCCTAGTGGATAATTGCACTAACCACAGTTTAACATGTCTAATTGGTTGCAGTTTACACTTATCAACAGTCCGAGGGGCCACATAACTCAAATTAGAACTTGGGTCAATTAAAATAGAAACTAGATGGTCGACGATCGTACCTTCCAGCTCTACCACTGAAGCTTGGTGGTCGGCTTGATTATTGTCCAAGCTCGCATAGATTCATGGCATGCTCCTAGCCACGTCATTGACGATGGTCACTTCTTGGATGTTGTAGACTTGCTTACTGTTTTGTTGTCTATGTGGGCAGTCCCTCAATTTATGATCCTCTCCACAACCCCAACATTTTAAGGGTTCCTTCTTTAGGTTATCAGTCTTTCCTGGGGCTGTCTTAAAAGTTTTATTTCCACTTTGAGAGGGAAAATTTTTCTGATATACACTTCTAGTAGGAAGGCTCCTTCTAGAATATTTTCTATAGTTCCTGAATATTGAGGATTTAAACCCATTCTTCTAGAATCCCGAACTACTCCCTTTCTTCCAGTCCTTGTGAGGTCTTGTCTTATTCCCAAACTGTTCATAACAATACCTAGCCTTTTGGATAGTTTCTTCTAAGGTCTTTGGTTCATCGAACTCAATTCTGTCCCGGTAGGTATGAGGTAACCCACTAATGAACCACTGCATTTTAACTTTTTCATCTTTTATGTAGGGTACATACCTCAGTAGTTCAAGGAATCTATTGACAAATCCATCTATGGTGAGATGCCCCAGCCTGAGTTCATAGAATTCCTTAGTCTGCCCATCCATGTATTTCTCTGACAGATATTGCTTCCTCAAGTATTTCTCAAACTATTTCCATGACAATTCCTTCTCATGGACTCCTTTCACGTTCCTAAGGTCTTCCAACCAAATGAAAGCCTTTCCATTCAGGTTAAAGATGGCTATTCGAGCCTTCAAGTTTTCAGATTAATCATGGACTTTGAAGTATTTCTTTAAACCAAGCAACCAAACTTCAGCCTCTTCTCCCTTCCTAATATCTCCATCGAAAGAGGGTGGTTTGGATTTCTTGAATACTTCAGGATAATGATTTTTGGAACGCTTATGCTTCTTTCTTTTCCTTTGGGAATATGAGCTTGCTCTGATACTAGAAGATCCTTCAGATTTACCAGCTTCCTTTCTAGAGGACTCTACCGATGAGTGTCCCCTGTCTCCAGATTGGGCCTTCTTCGAGGTGCTTCTCCCAATGTGGTCACTTATGGAGTCATTTTTTCAAATCTTAGGTGGACTTTGACTTCTCTTCTTATGTCGTCGGTCCACATGACTAGTCGTGGGTTCATGCTGTAGTTGCCTCTGTATGTCAGAAAAGCTCTGCAATAAGACTGCGTTAATTTCTGTTTGTTTTTCTTGCTTCTTTATCAATCTCTCATTGTCAACCTTGTAAATCTGTAATTTGGCCCTGAGGCTCCTTACAGTTTGAGCTAGATCTGGAGGGGTTTCCTCCGCCCTCCTTTCGTCAGATTCTTCGTCTCTATTGTGGGAGCCATCCCCCACTTCATGACACGTCACCATCCTTTATTCTTGAAGTTTTCATGTGATTTACTGACTGCTCGAGTGTTGAAAAAAACACTTATTGTTAGCTAACAATATATTAGTTCATGAACCATACATAGTTCAATTTCTTAAATGCATACACACAGTAGCAAGTTTCATTCTTTTCTTTAATAACTTTTTTAACAAAATTTTTAAGAAAGAGGTAAGGTAGAGTGTCACTCTTTTAAAAGTACTCCAAATACAATTTTTTTTTAACCGACTCGTCCATGAGCCCAAGCAGGCAGAGTGTTGTAACCATGCTCTGATACCAATTTGTAACACACCGCGATGGGGAAAAAATAAAAATAAAAATTTGTCCTCCGTACAAGAACAGATCCTTTCCCTCTACTATTCCTAATTTGGGAAGTCTGGAACTCAGCCCGACTCTTCAGTCAAGGTTCTCCGATTCTCTAAGTCAAACAAGACTTCGAGACATGATAATATCACATCCTAATCAAACACCGGCCCTTCCAGCTTCTCGTATAGGTCTTACAATACTCGCGACCTTCCCCTTCGCGCTTCAACGAAGGTTCAAAGTTGGTGTTAGCCCCTTTTTCTTGACCCCTCCTCGGATGTGACCTTGGGTGATGACCTCGCACAAACACACAATTGCGGGCGTGGCCAAAGGCGGTTTGAAACCAAACTACTTTTCGACCCACAATCCTCCTCGAGCCTCCACGTGTCCTTTCTCCAAAACCGGGGTTTGGATTGCGGCCCGCCCTCAACTTTTTAAAGTTCGTGCACCTCCAATCCCCGCAATGCTACGGGATCGTCGATCTCAAGATCTTGACGGTACTGTCGGAACTGACGGTTTAGATCTACCTTTTCAAATCCACAGACTAGATCTGTCCCTCCTAAATCAATAGATGCGATCTCCTTTGTGATTCTGGACTTCGAGATTTTCAATTCTCAAACCCTGCTTTCCTCCGTACATCAATCTTCTGGAGTTGGCGATCTACAGACACCCATCCTCCTAAATCAACAACCCTACTTCTACTTCGGGTGTTTCAACTTTCAACTAGATCAACGGTCCGGTGGCCCTCTTCTCGATCAACAATCGAGATCTCCTTCGGGTCTTCAGACTTCTGAGATCTCAAATCTCAAGCTTCACCCTTTTTCCCAATGGCTTTTATCCGAAGGTTATGATCCATCGACGTGTGTCCACTGTATCTGACGATCAAGGATTACTTTGGGTCTTTACCCGGAGTCCACAGAATCATGCCACGTGTTCTCCAAATCTGACGGTTTAGATCTACTTCAGCCCTTCGGTGCTTCAAATCTTCAGCATTTCGGGCTTCGGGAGTTTCAACTCTCAATCTGAAACTCTTGAGGTGATTTATCCGAAGTCTATGATCTGTCGCTACGTGTCCCTCTGGACCTGACGGCTATGAATTACTTCGAGACTTTAACGGAAGCTCACAGATCTACGCCATGTCTCTACTGACCTCCGACGACCCAGATCCACTTCGAGTGATCTGACGCTTGAGATTTACTTCGGGCGATCTGATGATTCAGATTCACTTCGACTAATGGGATGGGTGAGATTTACTTCGGACTTCTAGCTCTCCGGGCTTCGAAAATCTCAAGTCTCAAACTTGCCTCCTCTAGAACAGATTCCTCTGGAGTCCATGATCCGTCGCCACGTGTCCCTCTAGATCGGGCGGTCTAGATTCACTTCGGGTCTTCAGGGTTTGGGAATTTCAACTTTTAACCGAAAACCCTCGAACAAATTTCTCTGGAGTTCACGATCCATCGCCACATGTCCCTCTTGACGATGGATGGTCCCAAACTACTTCAGGACTTCAGAACTTTGGTAAGTCCTTTTCTTCTGCATGTGCAAGGTACTAAAGTTCGTGCACCTTATTTAGATCAGATATCTGTCAAGCCTCTGCGATGTGATCTAATGACCACTGTCGCTCCTCCTCCTAGGCTTCTGACTTACTCCGACTTAGAAGGTTTTCTAAGTGCTGAAAGGATTCGACCTTTGCTCCTCCTACAAGCCCGTCTCCTGGATTTCGTCTGCGCTCCTGAAAGCGCTATCTCTTATGAGCTTGATCTCTTTGAAGGTTTTCACCATCCCACACACTCCTTTCTTTTTAGGGACCGCTTCAAACTTAGATCGAAGGTCAATGATGATCGACGGTTCATAGGAATTGTGAGGTCCCAACATGCAGGTTCTTTACCAGGGAGTTCGACCTCCACAATCTGGAAAGTGCTCACTCGATTCTAGTCTAACCGGGATCGTTGATCCTCCAACCCGTCAAGATCAATGACAAGGGTGAATTGCAGGCCGTCAACTAGCACGTCCACTATTTTCACCTTCACGCTCCACAGTGATTCCCCACCCTCGATCTTTGTTCATAGGTCGACGATGCATATCAATTGCGAGGTTTAACTTGACCTTCGTACAACTTGACATCTTGGAGCCTCGAGCTCCAAAGTTCCTAGACCCAGGTCACGTGGATCTTCATAAAACTCTAGGGCTATGATCCCCGCTCTTAGTCAGGTTCATTGGTTAAGGAAATAAGCACAAGTTTAGAGTATCCTAGACTACTCTTATGAAGGGAACCCCTTCCCAACTCGTAGAGCTTTAAGCTCTGAATCAAGGCAAGGTAACTTGTGAGGTTACCAAATCGGTAGATATGCCTCGAGGCTTGCTCCCACTCCGGAACGACGATGTAAATTCATGGGGAAAGCGCCTTCGAGTTATTAAATTGGGGCGTATGGAAATTCAAGCAGGATTACAGGTTCTTGAGGAAACGAACGCATACTCATAACTTAATCATTTAATACAAAGAAAGAAACCTTTATAAACATGTAAATACTCACATGCATCCATTATTTACAATTCAAAACATAAGGCAAAAAAACACTTATCAGAACCATAGAGTGTGATGTGACTGCCGAAAGGGGTGCTCGTTTCCACCCAACCATAGGCTTAGTCACTCCCAATGGATTTATCACTGGCCACCCCCGAGCTTAAGCCATGATGCTTTGAGATTCAATCTCTTACTTCCAACTCAACAAAAGTTAGGGATGAAGGTTAATCTCCTACTCCAAATACATAAAATAGATAAGCACGAAGGTTACTGTCCTTCTCCTGGTTCAATCTCTATTTTCTGTGATCAGAACTCACTGTTCCTCTTTCAGTCCTTCCTTGGACCCGAGAGTTTCCTCTCTTGTCTCTGCATTTTTCTTCACAGCTCTCCCCCTGCCTACCACACTCCCTTTCTTTCCCTTTTCCACAAGATTGTGTGTGGCTCGAATTTTCAGTCCGTGGTCAAGTCTGGAAGCCTTACGGATGGGCAGTCTGACCCATCCCCTCATTAACTCAAGGGGTTGTTCTGATCTGAGTAAATTAATTCCGACATGGCACTGGTTCAGTGGAGGTTAACGCAGCCATTCCTGGTCCCCTCCACCACCTTTCACAACATTTCATGGTCTTTCTTAGCACGTCCCCTCTTTCAACAGTCATGCAACACATAACCATTTTCTATTAAAATAACAGAATTTACATTCATTGACCTTTTACTCAATGTCCATCAAATCAAATATTCACACTTTTAAGTTTGTCATAGTTCCTTGGCCCATATAGTTATATTTACAAACTGGGGGAAACATGGTGTTACAAAGGGGGTGTATTTTCCCCTTTTCCCTACGCTACCGTCCAGTGCTGTAGGGGAGACCCAGCTGGCATATGTGCAGAGATATATCCGTCCAAATATTACTTTAGCTTCGGAGTTCCAGGTTAAAGGTGGTTAACTGCATATAGGTGCATTTGAGAGAGAGGATGCTAGGTGCCTCTATTATATACTCTCGTCATTGTCGCAGTATAGCTCTGATGGGTAGTGCATTAGTTGTCATATGTAGATAGTTTATTGTGGGAGGCTCGGTAGATTAGGTGGGTAGATTTTTTTGAGACAATTTTGTCATGCATTATATCACCGTCGCTCTGTTTTTTCTGGGATGAGATTCTTCCCATTCACATTTGATCTGTATACACTATTTTTTGAGAGGGTTCATGCCACTCAATCAGCGATACCCTGCTTTCTAGCTAGGTCTATGTTTGATGTGCATGTGGGGGCAGTGGATGCCCAAGAGGGGCTAGTCTGAATATCTCATTATTCTGGTGGGAAGGCCAGATATTGATTTATTGTCTAGAGATGACGATGATATCCTCGATATTGTACAGTACCAATATATGGGGATAGATTGAAGAGGATGTCCAAACATGTGATTTACAACAGAGGAGCCAACAAGTAAGAGAAATAATATTATCATTATGTTTTGATCAATCTATTTGCATATTTTTATGTCTTATTTAATGCACATGTAATTTATTATAACATTTTGTTTCAAAATGTCTTATAATTATTATCTATTGTTTTGCATATATTGGCACATATGTTGGGGATGCGCCTCCCCAACATGAGGATGAGGTGATGGAGCAGGCAGAGGAGAAACATCCAGTAGTACAGAGACCACACATGCCACATATGCTAGATTCGAGAGTCTGACTAGAGGTGGCGGATGAGCTATGTCGTTTCACGACTAGTCACAGGGTGGTACTTGTACCCCCTAGAGACATATTACAGGTAGAGGCTCTCTCTACTACATGGAAGTGTTTGTCTCATGACATGACAATGTTGATGCATCATATTGTTGGTGTAGTCTACCTCATCGATACATTAAGGGATAGTGCTCATGATCACACTACAACTAGCTCATCAACATATCCTTCCACATCCTCTACTCCACCACATGATCATCCTCGTGCTCATGATCATTCTCCTCCACATGAGTCAGCTTCAATATCTACCAAACATCCATCCATGTATGCTCCTCCTGCTCCTTTTTCTATTTCCCCTCCACATGTGTCTGAACCTCCTCCTCCTCCTCCACATGTGTATGAACCTGTATCCACATCCGATCCTCCTCCTCCTCCTCCTCCTCCTCCACATGTGTATGAACCTGTATCCACATCCGATCCTCCTCCTCCCCCTCTTCCTCCACTTGTGTCACCATCCACCGATCATTGTCTTTCTCCTAGTCCGCGTGTGTCATCATCCACCGATCATTGCATTTCTCCTAGTCTATGTGTGTCATCATCCACTGATCCCCCTCTTCCTCCTCTTCCTCCACATGTGTCACAAGCTTCTGATGCTTTGGACACTATGATCACATCGGGTACTATTGATGCACATATTCATGATATTGATATAGAGACACTTGATAGTGCATTTATGCCGACATTTGCTTTTGAGATAATTGTTCTTGATAGAGGCTCTACCTCTGGTAGCAGAGACATTGATGCACCTGGCTCTGGTGGTGGACTTAGCTAGTAGTGGTACTGATTGACATTTATATTGATTTTTTTATATTTGACCAGAGATCTATATATGACATGTTTATTGCAGATTTTGTTGAGATGTGTGTTTGACATGTATATTCATATGTTTATCACTCATGTATATTATATTTTTCATATAATGTTGTGGTTGTTATTGTTGTTTGATTTATAAAATGTAATA